>JASDQU011246414.1:2010-19642 GCA_032191745.1 Picea mariana | reverse complement strand
GTCAGTGGCTATCGATGCTTGAAGTTATTGTTATGATTGTAAGTGGGTAGGTTTCTCTCTATCATATTGATTCCAAGAATTAGATAATCACTTATCACTCTTTGCCTTGAACTTTTCATTGAAATATGGTTTTATTTCATAATCACTATACCTATATTATTATTAATTTTTACCGAAGCAAGAAAAAAATATGATTTCAAGTATAAAACATATTGAAAAGCTAACACAAAGACCAAGTAAGTTTTTCTCTACTATGAAAACAAAAAACATCGTATTAAAAGGAAAACAATTATTGACCTGGAAAGCCAGGAAATGTATAACAAAAGATTACAATCATCTTTTATTTTTTATCGCTCCATTTATCAAACTTTGTCACATAAATTATAATTGATCCTATACCAATATCAATTCATCATCTCTAAATTTATTAAGTATAGAGAGGGACTAAAAAAATTGAGATGCAAATATTTATAGTGCATAAAATATAGGAGGTAAGATGGATCAAATTTGATGTACAAGTGTGTGTGTGTGTGTGTATCTATCTATCTATATATATATTAAATATTTTGATTTATAACTATAAATATTACCTAGGTAAGGACATTACACATCTCTCTTATAATGGGCTTAAAATGCACATTGCTTTTCGCATGCCTTAAGGAATAACTACTTGATCTAACAAGTAATTGACCTTTGTGCA
The DNA here is from genome assembly GCA_032191745.1 of Picea mariana. NCBI lineage: Eukaryota > Viridiplantae > Streptophyta > Pinopsida > Pinales > Pinaceae > Picea > Picea mariana. The sequence continues at coordinate 18,942 of JASDQU011246414.1, read as the reverse complement.
ATCTTTAATTTCCTAGTTTTGTATTGCAATCTCTTCTAGACCCTTTTTAAAACCTTGGATTCATCCTATAACCTTCTAGAAGCTTTCATCTTCTTAGTGATCCATTTTTTTAGGTTTTTAAATATTTTTAGAAAATTCAACATTGGAATGAACTTGTATTTGACCCATTAAAGTACACATAGATCTCATATTACACAATCCCATTGTTGTTGTGCACTTCAAAAGATTGTTAGAGGCAACATTGAACATTCCTATGAGAATAATCTCAGTTAAACTATAAAGTATGATTATTGTGATTTAGTTAAACTATAAAATATGATTATTGTGATTTACTCAAGTGACTAAGAACAAACTAAATAGATTATAATTAAAGAGACATTGGAAATACATAGCACATCATTAGTTTATTATTAATTACGCCGAAAGGCGTATACCTATTGGAGATGGGCACAATTAATGATCTTTTAATCTTAAATTCTAATCTGATGGTTATGCATTGAATATGTTGGCATATTCTTTGTCGTCCTCCAAAATCAATGAGTCAGATTTATTGTTGATAACTTCTTTGCATTTATGAATGCATCCGTTAACCTATTTACTTTTAACATTTACCTAATCATATTAAGAAATTACTGTAACATCATATGATTGCCAAGTTTAAATGATTAACTTTTGGAATTCTTCAACTGTTAGCGAGTTTCATTATCTACCTCCAGATTTTTTTTAATGCGAGAGTTTTTTTTATCGGCCATAAATATTTCGGCGTTTACCAGCTGCGAGTTAGCGACTGTGCTAGTATAGATTCATTTTAACATCATCTTTAATAAACATACAGATGGATCAAAAGAAAGAAAAAAATACATAACATCAAAAATAGTTTGTCATTAATTTATTATTAATATAGATTTATTTTAACCTCATCTCTAATAAACATACATATAGATGGATCAAAATAAATAAAAACATAATATTCTGAAAAACATAATAATCTTTATGCTTAAAACATAACATAAAAAATAGTTTGTCATTATTATTGGCCACTTTTTAATTTATTTTTCATTTCTAAATTTATTTTTTCTCATCCAAGCGGGTACAACTTGTATATGTTTGTCACCCAAGTAGCCATAGAACAATTTCAATTTGTATATATACCATTTTCCAAAGTAAAGAGAGTTGTTTGAGGAGAACTTCAATGATTTTTAATTAAAAAACACTTTGTAAATATATTGTTAGCCAAAGTAAAGAGCACCATTCGACAAGAACATCAATTATTTTTAATTAAAAAAGTATCAAGTTATTATCAAATATTTTTAACGAAAAAACTATCAAATTATCATGACAAAGTACAATAAATCATATATATACCTTTAGGCAAAGAAAAAAATGCCAATAGAGAAAAATATCAATGATTTTTAATTAAAAAAATTATCATCTTATGAGAATGTCATTACTAAATGATTATATACCAAAGGAGGGCTTGTCATTCTCTGACGAGAATGAAATCTTGGCACGAGAGAATATCGGCAATAGAAGGAGCATATTTTTGTTAAATTTCAAAATTTCGGCAGAGAAAATGATAGGAAAACACAATTAAGAAAATAATACTTAAAATTTCTTAAGTAGATGAACACAAAATGCAATGAGTTGTTGTAGAGGAATATAACAGAAAGTTGAGAAAAAATTATTAAAAAATAAGTCATGAGAGACAAAACTGTGCAAAATTTTCCTAAATTAACTTAAAAATTCACCAGAATGAAATCCAAAATACAAAAAATTGATCGGAATGAAATCCAAAATACAAGAAATGATAATCAAAATAGATAATCAAAGTAATTCTATGTTGCAAGTGGGTTCATCGTCGATCTGTACAAGGTTTCGAGCATGTCCTCTCTTTAAAATGCCTTCCTTTGACTATTAATATAAACATGAGATGTACACATGCATTTTATAGCCCCTCAAGAAGTGGAATTCCAATGCAGCTACCACATTGGTAGCCTGATATCATAAAAAAAACACCCATTATACTAATATCAACCCTGAGGACATACAAAAGATATATAAAAAGTTCATAAAGTCTCTCACCAGTGACAACACATACCAACCCATGGACCCAAAATAACCATTAGCATCAGCAACAAATGGAATTAGCCAAGCATTGGAGGACATACAAAAGATATATAAAAAGTTCATAAAGTCTCCCACCATCGACAACACATACCATCCCATGTCTCAAAAATTACCATTAACATTGACAACAACTAGAAGTAGCCAAGCATTGAGTAGTGAATCATTATGTTCCTTGGGGCCCCAAAAGGGTACTTTTACCTGCTTGTGAGATGCATTCTACCATCTTTTTGTGATGCTTACACATTCTTTTTCCAAGTACAAGATAAGGGGGAACAAAATAATTTTGCAGAAAACAATTGCAATAAATGACTTCATTGAATAAGGGACCTAATAACATAAATCCCATTGAATGGCCTTGTTAAAAACACTGTAAAATCATCTGATGAAATAATATGGTCTGAACATGTGATAGAGAAGAAATCATAGAAAAAATTCAAAATAACAAACACCAAAAGAAGACAAAATAGAAAGAAAATGAACTATGCTACCTTTTCTGTCAAGTATGCTTCTAGACTTGCCATGAAACATTTAGTTGACCTGTACCATTCACCCCTTGTCAATGAATTATAACATTTTAGTATTTACCATAAGTTGGAGTTGAAATTAAAATTAACCAATTTTAAGCAATCCAAAAAAATCCAAAATGCATTCTCCCAAATATAGTAAAATTAGTTGTTTTTAATAAATATCCACCTAGTTTCATCCAAAGTAAACAACTAAAGGTTTTTCAGCAAAGATCAACACAATTTAAAGAAAATAAAAATAAAAATAAGTGATAAGAAAAAAAAAATGATCTTTTATTTTTTAGGAAATGAAAAACTAAAGGCTTTCTATCAAAGATCAACACAATTTAAAGAAAATTAAAATAAGCGATAAGAAAATAAAAAATGAGCAAAAGATATTTTGCATGATAATAAATTATATTTTCCACGAAATGAGAAATTAAATATGTTGATATACAAATTTAAACTAATAATATCAAATATGTTAAATATGCAAACAAATTCTCAATACTAAAGATTTTAACATTACAAAAAAAACAATCCATGTGTATATGGTACAAATTCATCCTATTAAAGCTTTGCATATATACAATTTAAGCAAATATTAGGATATATATAAATTTTAAGAAAGTAAAAGGATATATATAATATGATACAACACTTATCATGCAAAATTCCCTACAGAGGTTGCACTAAGAACAAAAAAGAAAGAAAAGAAACCCAGAAAGACAAACATAGAAAATATTGGGAAAATGGAATTGAACAAAATAAAGAGTAATTAGCAACATACCAGAAGAATGCCAGTGAATGTTAGAATGGAATAGGGTTGAAAAACCATGAGAAATACGTTAATATTAATTTCCTTCTTAGTCGATAAGCTAAAGATAAATAACAATATTTGAAAACATTCCAAGAGAAAGCATGTTATCCCTATTAAAGAAACAATGAAAGGTTAAAAAGAAGAGGAGGACTTTCGGCGGTGGATCTAGCACATGAAAACCAGTAATTAGGCCCTCCTGAAACCACTTCATAGAATTTCTATGTATGTATATGTATCAAGCAAATGGGTGCTTTCACCCTACCTAACCATCCCAGGAAAGCCCTCTCTTTTGTCCCACAATTCCTCTTATTTGATCATGCTAAATTTCTCTTATTTGATCATGCTAAAACCTGTTATAGCATATAGGTGAAGGCACCAACAGAGCATTGACGTGGTGTAGCAGAAAATGACACCTGGAAGAATAAAAGGAACACATGGTAGGTTGTAAATGGGTACTGGCAGACGACAAAGAGYYGAATGGARCTGCCCCTTAAAAAAYRCCTTYGGCGTAACAAGYACCCTYCCTCTCTCTAGGAGGGTGGTAGATCTTGGCTAACTAGGAGGGTKTTTTCGRGATTTGAGTCTTAYCCRAGAGTCTAAAAGAGTCTACCTATATAWTTTTACAGTCAGGGCTYGAGACTTGTAAAYAAAGGTTCGGGTTGGGATGGCCCGTTTGGAAGGCCTTCATTAAGGAAAGGGTTTTTTAATCAGAACCCTTTCACCACCGTACTTGTCGGTGGAATTCTAAGAAAGCTAAATGTATTGAAGAGAAAAACTTGATGTTGGTTAAGAAATGGGTAGCTCTTGAATGGAAATGATGACTAGCTAGCTCCATGTGTTAATTAATTTCCAAGTGGGACTCTATGAAATACACTCAGTTACAATTTATTTAAGTTAATTATTTTCCAAGTGGGTTTAATAATATAGGGAATACACTCAATTATAATTTAATATCACACATTAAGCGAATGGAATTTTCTCCTCACCCTTATAAAATTAAAATGCATGTGTATCTTATCATTTCATCAAAATAAACATTTTATTTTCCAAACAAGGATATTCATCATCCAACCATGACTACAATAATTCACAATAAGAGAATGATTATATAAAAGAATCATGAATTAAATATTTATCATTGATCTTTCATGTGAAATCTTATAGGTCCTCCATCTATACCTTAGTGGTAGACTTCAACATTCAAGACTATTGCATCCCTAACCCTACAGTGCTTCATTGTGTTGTCTCGACTAGGTATCCAAGGCTTTAATCGCAGCCTTGAGTTGGTGTTCTTGTCATTTTAAATTTGCGGTGTGAACGTTAAAATATTGTTTGTTTTTTATGGAGATCTAGGAGGATCTGGGTGGCCACCCACCTTTTCCAACTGGCTCAAAACAATTTTTTGGCAACTTACTATTTTTAGCAGTTTTTCGATTCTTGAACTATGGGGGCCATTTTGAGGTCCTAAACGATGTTTTTTTATGATTAGGAACCTAAATGATAGCCAAAGGATTTAATTAATCCCCCTAAATGAATATACTTGTCAATACCTTTCCAACGAGATATCGTGTTCCCTAAACAGATATTGTATGCAAAAGTTACAACCCGAAGAAGTTGATGTACTAACTTACCCCAACTGAGCCCACATGACTTTTGGCACTTCATCTCCTAGTGTTAGGTTTTTTAATGTCTAGGGTTTGGTCATTCATTTTTATTGTACAAATTCCTTCATAGCCTCATTGTAATCATCTTCTTGTGAATGAGTGTATCTGTCACATCTCTTCTTAGAGATAAGTTTCCACCATTCTAGCAAGATTGTTTTTAGTTTACATTTTATAGTTTTAAACATATTTCTTATTTAATAGAAGTCAAATTTCACTATATCTCTATTATTTTTCACTGTGTCTCTATGTTAACATTATAAATCCGTTGTTTCATTTCATTCCACTTATAAATTCGGATCAGATGGATCAAGCATGATCTTCTTCTAATAGAAAAAATCATGGAATTAACTCCATCAAGTCTAACACCCAATCTTGGTCCTATTATCAAATGATTTGTACGTGTGCAAAGCCTTCCACAAGATGGAAGTCTTGTGTAACAAATAGAATTGTCCACCACTGTCACTTGAGTGAACACTTCCCTCATTTTATTGAAGGAAAGAGGTCCAACACAAGGGAGGCTTCCCTAGTGACCTCAAGGGATCAAATGATCCAGGTGGATCTCAGTGGCCAACCACCTTTTCCACTGAATCAACATTTCAAGCCTATGGTTTTGATAAACCATGATATTGACCCTTTTAATGGAGAATGGAATGTAATACCATCTTCATTTGTTAATTACAGACATAATGTAATGATCTTATGTACATGCATACAACATAGCGTTAATGCACTGGATCCTATTAGACTATGTAGTTAAGCACACTTGGGATAGAGTAGTACTAGTATGGGTGATCACCCAGGAAGTCCTAGTGTTTTACATGCATATGGAATTTTACAAAATTAGATTAATTTCTCCCACATGCATCATGGGAAGTGTTCTCCTCTCACTCTCTCATATATAATTGAGGTGAAGGAGACCCTTTAAGCATGCAATGGAGTGTGATGTAAATCTTGTTGTGAATGATGCATAGACAACATCTATTTAGTTTGAGAGATAAGCAACCCCATTCTACCAGTTTGTGTTTTATAGTGTTTTTCTCTCTTTTTCATTAATAGAAGTTGGGTTTCACTGTATTTTTGTGTTCTCTTCTATATTTTTGTTTTTGTCTTGTTTTGTTCTTAAATATGGATCAATGGTATCATAGCAGTCTACTCCTTGTCATTTATCAGAGCAAGTCCTCAACGAGGTCAGGGTATAGATATTTGGGTCTCGAGCTAGTTTCACTTGAGGACAACCTATCTTGCTATCCCAAGCGACCTCCCATGGCGAAAGAAAAGAGAGATGACAGATTAGGATATCCTTTCAAGACATTGCTCAAGGAATTCCCTGTGTGATAGAGGAACTAAATGATGGACATCTTCTCTCAAATCCTTTGAAGACTACCAATGGCAATGACGGAGGCATCTTCGACAAGAAACCATTTCAAAGTTGCAACACCCTTCAAGGTACACGTCATTTTTGGTATCCCCTTATTTGAAGGCCATATAGATGCATATGCTCTAGAAAAATGGTTGAATATGCTAGAAGTTTATTACTCCATCTAAAATTTCTCCGATAGTGTAAAGATCACCTTCTCACTCCTTAAATCCCTTCCCCATGTCAGATCTCAGTGGGAAGGTTACTGGGAGAGGTACACCATTCAAGAGAGAACCCACTTGGATGAACTTTGTAGATGCACTAAAGGAGGAGTTCAATCCTGTCAGAAACTAGGATGACCATTGCATGAGATGGATGACTCTTCTTCAGAAAAGAGGTTAGACGGTGTCGGAGTAAACTAACATCTTTCATACCTTACGCTCAAACCTGGGTATCAAAGACTCTAAGTGGCACATGATTTTGAAGTATTGCAATGGTTTGCAAAAGTACATACAAACAAAGATGGATTTCATGGACATCTCCTCATTGGGAGCTACTTATCGATATGCAGTCAAAATTGAGCAGAAATTCAAACAACAGAGTAATTGGAAGTTTGGTTTTAAAATACAACACAAAAAAATCATGGCAAAGGGAACCCTAACTCATAAAATGAAGGACATGGCAAGGAAGTTAAAAATCAAGAGATACAATCAAAGACACAGGGAAAAAAGGGTAACAAGAAGTCTAAGAAAGACATTATAAAGTGGTGTGAGTTCCACAACAGCCCCTGGCACAACACCGATGAAAGTCGCTCGAAATAGTCATTGGTGGTCGAGCTCAAAGAAAACGAATAGGAACCTTAATTGGACTCTGAATCAAAGAAAAATAAAGGGAAACCTATCATAAATGCATAACCCACTGCTACCATCGCGACCACAACAATACAACTAGAAGAACCATATGATATTGAGGAGGAGCACATCTTCCACTCACAGATGTGGGTAAAGGGGACGCCACTACATTTCATTGTTGACAGTGGGAGTCAAAATAAATTGATTTGAGACAAGGCTATCAAGAGATTGAAGTTGTAAATGATTCCACACCCCCAACCATACACTATTGGATGGTTGAGTCGAGGATGAGACATCCATTTTAGCCAGCAGTGTTCCATGTCCTATCGTATCAAGCCATTCAAGGATGAGGTAGTGTTTCATGTTTCCCCACTTGAAGTCTATTATTTTCTTTTAGGACAACCACATATGTGGAAACATCACGCTATATATGAGTCTCGACTCCTCAGTGTAATTTTTACTATGGGAGGTCATCTCTACATGGTACCAGAGATAGCTCTGACTACTGCCACTTCATTGATCTCATAAAAAAAAATCCACAAAGTAATCTCTTAGACCACAAAGTTTTCCCTCTTCACGATCCAATTAGATGGTGAATAGGAGGTCACTGCAACCACTACATCTTTGTTCCAAGATGTTTCTATCTAGTAGAATTAGGTCAATGAGATTGTAGAGGAGCACGAAGAGAATGAGAGTATTCCACATGTTCAACATAGATCTATTGGACATGACCCATTTTAGGTGTTCTTGGGGTTCCAATCGTTAACCCCCATTGATATAGCTCTTATTTCTACATCTTCACCGACAGATTCCTCCCACACTCAGAAAAAGGAAGATCGTGTAGCTATATCTGTTGAACAAATCCAACACCTCCAACAGGTTCATGACATCCTTCCAAATGTAAAGTACAAGAAAGACATCTACTTCAATAAGGCAAGTGACTCACCAAGGTTCAAATTCAGTGGAAGTTTCCCCATCTCCCGAGGGAAATTGATGCAATGGGTACCATTTCCTCCTAAGGGGGGAGGAATGATCTAGGTGGATCTCGATGGACAACGACTTTTTCCATTCAATCAAAATTTGAGCCTATGGTTTTGATAAACCATGATATTCACCCTTTTGATGGGGAATGGAATGTAATACCATCTCCATTTGTTAATTACAAACATCATGTAATTATCTTATGTACATGCCTACAACATAGTGTTAATGCACCATATCCCATTAGAAATACATAGCTAAGCACACTTGGGCTATAGTAATATTGGGATGGGTGACCACCCAAGAAGTCCTAGTGTTTTACATGCCTATGGAATTTTATAAACTTAGATTGATTTATCTCACATGCATCATGGGAATTGTTCTCCTCTCACTCTCTCATATATAATTGAGGTGAAGGAGGCCCTTTATGCATGCAATGGAGTGTGATGTAAATATTTTTCCAAATGAATCATAGCCAACATCTCTTTATTTTTAGAGATAAGCTACCTCATTCTTCCATTTTGTGTTCTATGGTTCTTTTCTCTCTTATTTGTTAATAAAAGTTGGGTTTCACTATATTTATGTGTTCTCTTATATATTTTTGTTTTTGTATTGTTTCGTTCTTAAATCCATGTCATCAAAGAGAAATATTACCCAAACCTATATCCCCCTATCTTGGTCACTTATATGGTCAAGATAGATCTAGAAAAAAGTGAAGATTTAAATTGGTTGAAACAAGGTAATTGAGCAACTTGTACGAGACAAGAAACACTTCAATGCATAATATTATCAATTACCAAGTTATGTAGCATAGTAATCACCTTTAGACACTAGATGACAAGTGAACCTTATTTTTATTGTAAATGTGCAACTGTCAACCAATTTATATCAGCAATGAAATATTTATAACAACAAGAAATATAACCCAAAAAATTAGCAATTGACTCTCTAAATTTAGCTGACAACATGGACAATAATATCCAATCACTAATACAGTTTTATAGGAAAGTTTTCCCACAACTTTAAGTAAATTTGTAGCAATAAATATCATCCCTAATGGTTGTAGAAAACCATTCATAACAACAACAATAAATATATTATGTTTTCCAAGATTTGAGTTAGTTTTAGTGAGTAAATGAGGTTAGGTACATGCTATGACTAAGTAGTTTCATGAAAGAGGGAGAGTTTGTGTGAACATGCAAGCACTTGAAGAACCAAGACCAATGCCATTTTCTCTTTGGGAAATGGAGTCAAGATACAACATGGATTAGAAATCCAAGAAGGGGAAATTGAACCCTAGGACTATGGCCTTATAGGCCTAGGATCAATCTCTAGAGAGGATACCTAAAGTTTATGGGCTTATAAACCCTAGGTGGTAGCTCCCTCTTATAGGATGTCTAATTGGGGAAGAAGATGAACTAGGTCAAGGTCTAAATCTTATGGCCTTATAATCCCTAGATTCTTGAACTAGTCTAGATTAAACCCTAGGGGGATAAGGACTTTTAATCCCTAGGAAAATATCTTAGATGCTTCAGCAAACAAGGTGAATGATATGGGGAGGAGGATGAGGACTTACAATCCCTCCTATGGTTTCAAACATGAATAAGAGAACATGCAACAAATTGACCTTTAAACATTCATCAAAATATACCATGGAACATTAACTTGAAAAAGGAAGACTTAATTTAACCAAGTTGCATAGCATGAGAAAACCCTAGCTCAAAATCATCCATCCAAGATAAGGAAAACCATCCACAATTCTCCTCCAAAAGGTACGCACAGGAATAGTATAACAAAAAAGAGAGATAGAAAGAAACAGAAGTGATCTCATAAGTGTCAGTTGTGATGATCGAAATGTTGAGCGCTTCCTCTATTAATATGAGGCAACCAAGTTCTATTTTGTCCACAAAGTGATAAAACAATAAATAATTCATTCTAAAAGTGGGGCCGGCCCCTCAAAATAGCCTCTATAATGCCAAAACATGAAAATATTACATGATATGGTCACACATGTGGTGATGTCAAGCTCATTGATGTTTAGTCATATAACCTCTTTAATTATTATTCATTTATATAACGTTTAATTCTCTTTGTCAAATACAACTTTTTAATGTTTAGTTTTTATTCAATCATTTAACCTATTATTGTATTTGAAAAATGAAGGTATGATGGGCACTCACCTCCATGATCCAAAACACATTTCGACAAGGTTTATGTTGCCCATGTTTTTCTAGTCTTGTCTTAGTTGTTTTTTATGTGTCTGGGAGCCTAGTAAAAGAAACCAAGGCAAGAATAGAAAACATGGGCAACACATGAATCTTTGCGAAGATTGGACAACTTAATGGTGAATATTGAACATGGAACAACTTAATGGAGAAGATTGGACATGGAACAACATGAACACACTCTGCTAGGAAATTGTCTCTATTTCATGTTCTATGATGGAGAAGCGGGTATACTATGTTTGTCACAACTGTCATTTCTCGTCTTTTATAGTTGTTTATTTGGTTTTGTATCCCTATTCATATTTATTGACTTGATGATTATTATTTCTACAACTAGGTGATCATGTCCTATGTAGAGGCAGTTGCTTTATCAATTATTGTATAGCATAGACTATATTAGTTTGTTGGAATAGGTTATGGATTGATGCATTATGTGTCTTGTGTTTTGATGGTGGGTTGTTTTTTGGTTGATTAGCAATACACCATTTGATACAATTTATTTTAATTTGAAAGAAATCTACGTGTGTGTAAACTAGATGGCAAGGAATATTCTATGCTAATATACATTAATTCATATCATTTCATTGGGGAATTCAATATGTATTTTTGCATATTTCCTTGTATACATATTTTTTTTTGTGAACATGGTGTACTTTTGTTGTTTTACATTGAGGTTGAGTTTATAGTTATGTGGCTTAGCTGTCATTAGCCATTTGAAATCTAATCCTATCTTTCTTGTTGACTTGGTTTTCTTGTCAATAAATTATTGTTGTTTTTGTGGTGCCCTCTTTCAACTACACTTTTATTCATGTCTAGTAAAAGAATACAATGCAGTTTGTTTTGAATGATGAAATTTATTTCTTTCTTCTGTGATGCCTTTGGATTCTATATGGAATCAAGCATTTCAAAAAGGAAATAAACACTAAGTGTTCAGATGTTCTCACTTAAGTCATCCCATTGTACAAGTATTATCAGTGCATTTACAAGTTTGTGAAGGTAAATTTTTCTTCATCTATTTATTGTTGCGCTTCATAATAGGAATTGCATAGACTCAACCACTTATTGATTTGGAGAGAAAATCCATTTGACTATCATAGTGCAACATTTTCACCTTGGTCTATGTTTTGAGAGAGGATCCAAAATCCAACAAGGCAAAGTAATACTCGAATTTTGATTGGAATGGCTCAATAGACTTCTATGAGAGATACTACTTTGCAATGTTTTGATGATGGTTTTCAAGCTCTGCACCATTTATGTGAAATGAGTCATTTTTTCATCTAAGTTACATATTTCCCCATTGATATTGACAATTCCTTCTTTGAGATCTTCAATTCCTCTTTTCAAATTGTTTTCCATCCCCTTTGTTTTGGAGCAAGTCTTTATCATAAAAAATGTAAAATAATCATCCAATTATATGTAAAATGCTATGCCAATTTGGTTTGGATGGAGAGTGCACTACTAAGAATTAGAAAAATCATGTGATCTATGTGTAGTTATAGATGGTTTCATGTAGAGCTAATCACAACCAACTATGACACCTCCCAATTCTGAAATGTGCATCATGTACATGTAACATTCAATGACATGCATGTGCACACCTTAGAAACCTCATGCACACAATCGTCAATGTTCCCTTGGCCAAGAATGTTGAAAGTGGCAGAAATTCAAACACACCTAGAACTATTATGGAAGACTAATTGTTTGTGCAATCAAGTGTCAACACTCCAGTATAAATATTTGTAAATACATGTTGTTTCTCGCTTATATATTTTTAGTCATCTAACACACATGATTTCACCTCACACTTCTTATCATAACTTTGAAGCATAGGCTTTATCAACCTGATATTCCTTTCTGTTTGTACTACCATATGTGATTTCCTTATTTTATGATAATGGAAAAGGCTTATGCTATATCTCTGTTTCCAATATGAATGTGTATTACATATGTTATCTTACTTGATTTTTTGCATATTCATGGTTGTTTAATAAATTTGAACTCTCCTAGGTTTGTGGTTGTCGTGTACACCAAACATCTTGGGTACATTAGGTGTGGATCACCGACAATTCTTAGTTGATCATACACAATTTTATGAATGTGGAATCGTTGATTAACTTAGCAACTTAGAAAATCATGTATATATGCAGTTGGCATGATAGATTGGACAACAACCTGACTCCATATTTGTATTAATAATGTAATCTACAACAAAAAATATGAATAACGTGAAGCTTCAACAACTAAGTAATCCAAGTTACCCCAATTACAATGTCATAAGAAATATTTAATGTCTAGCTAAGGGAATACAAAACATTTCATTTCCCATTTATTTTTATTCCATATTTTACATTACTTTACATAAATTTAGAGCAAAGTATGAGACAAAGTTTTAGGAGACAACATATCACGATTGTTTGTATTTCATGCACCAATCCATTGAGTTGTCCAATTTCACCAACATACTTTGAGCTAATCTAGTTGTGAATTTCTATGAGGTAGCATGAAAAAATATTAGCACGACCAACTTTCCTCACATGCAAATAGGTTGCAATGCTACAGTACATGACCAAAATATTATCACATCTACAACACATTATTTTCTACCACTTCAATAATTAGCATGGATTGATCATTGCAATGTGTATTCTACGTGACTTATCCTTCTACATTATTCCACACCTCAGGTACAATTATCAAAATGTATGCCCATACTTAGACAAATTATGGTTGAACTTCCTTAACGTCACTCCTTCTTTCATGGACTTGTCAATCTCTAAACTCCTTCAAGTCAAACATGCCACTCTTGTGTCCAAGTGGAAGCCTACTTATGTATTAGGTTTTTAAAATAAATAAAAATAATGAATGGTTGTGAGAAGATCATGTATCCACAATTTTTTTTCATTGAAGGTTGGATTAACACTAAGTAATATTGGTCTAATAGTGAAAAATATATACACCCAAGTTTGAACTCTTGTTTTGTAATTTGTACATCTAACTTTTCACATTTTAGGTAGAAACTTCATGGAGTTCCAATGTGTTATTAGTAGAGAAATAATGAAAATATTTTATGATCTATGTTTGGGTAAGGCTTTAGTGGAAAATTCCACTATTTCCACTAATAAAACAATTATTAGTTTCATTCTAGCTGGTTGAAGAATTGGATAGGCCTTGCATGATATAAAGATTGTAGGATTTCTTCAAATTATTTCCTAGGCACAAGTTCTACCATGGACTTAATAAAGATAAGGATTTATAATTGTATGCCCTATTATTCATCGTTTTTTACTTGCTTGCTAGATGGTTGAAGAATTGAATAGGCCTTTGCATGACATAGATATTAGAGATTTTCTTAAAATTCTTCCCCTGACACAAGATTTAGCACCGACTTGATAAAGATAAAGGTTCTACAACTTTATGTCATATTATTTCTAAATTTCAAGGCTATGTATGACTTGATATAGTCCTAAGGTTTAAGATATGACTTGTCAATTAGTGGAATTAAGTTGGTCTTTTGTTTCCTTAAGTTGAGTTTATGAAATAATACCAAGACAACCTAACCCCTTGACAAAAGTGATGGGTGACAAACTTGGTAATTTCCCTATTTTTCTCATCAATTTTTCTTATTTTAGTTACTAAATTTGATCCTTTCACCTTTCACCTTATACCTTTTTAATTAAATTCATGCATCTTATGACCCTTGGTATGTTACACATGTATGTTGTGAATTTCATGTCTAAATGAATTATTTTGTTAGAGATGAGGGTAGAATGCATGAATTTTTGTGTTGGAACGATGATTAGAAATGGTGTTCTAGGTTACAGATTGGTCCCATTCCTTGATATGGATGAATATTTTTTAAAGTTAGGAGAGCTACAATCAACTTTGTCATCTGACGAAGTGGTATGATCTTCTCATCAAAATTCTTGTATGTTTTGTTTACAAGTTCAACTGATGGATATGGGGAATTTGTTGTCAAGTTCCACAAAAATGTTGATGAACCCTTCTCCTCTACATGTTGATGAGTTGGCATGATGACTTGAAGGAAAATTGGTTTTGTATGCACACGTTTCAAAAGAAGGTTAAATATTTTCATATGCAACTCTCCTAGAATTATAGTACTGCATATCTCTAGGGATAATGCCAACTAATTTGGGATAGTTGAAGCACTATGTATCTTATAGAATTGTTTCCTCGATTTGAGGAATGAATTACTCCTTTTCTCTACATGATTGTAAAGAAAGTTATTTAAGGAGATAAAGGGGAAAATTAGTTAGACATTAGTTATCCTTCGTATAATCGGGTAACTACCAAAAAACCTTTTGATAGATGGTTTAAATCAACATTTTTGAGAACTACCTTGGCTTCTCAAAGTTAATATCCAAATCCATTGCCGAAACTGCAAGATTAGAACTTAATATGCAATTATCTTTCTTCATTGCATCTTGTTTTTTACTACCTCAATAAGAATGTATGAAGAGGAAGAGGGATAAGTTTGGGATGTTTCTTCTATATTCCTTCTACCATAGAACAAATAGAGACTAGAGTACAAGGGATTGGAAATTTTGTTTTGACCCAAATTAGTATTGAAGTCCTTGCTAAGATAATAACCTAGGTGCAAACAATGTTACAGGTCTAAATGGTCAATAGGAACACAAAAGTTATGGGTCATTAATCTCATTTTTTTTTTTTAATATATACATGTTCGTCTGAAATCCAACAAATCGTCTAACAGACATATATGTCGGAGGTATGGCACCTCCGTCAGATATGTTGTTTGGATGTTGGATATCCAAGGAAATTTTTGATAGACATATCTGTTGGAGGTATGGCATCTCCATCGGGTGTGTTGTTTGGTTGTCGGATATTCGATGTACCTTCTCGTCGGATATCCAACGCACTATCCAACACACATATCCATCTGAGGTATGGAACCTTCGTCAAATATTCTATTTGGATGTCGGATATTCAACGTACATGTTCATTGGATATCTGATGCACAGTTCAATAAACATATGTTGGAGATCTTATTTCTCTGTCGGATATTTGATGTTGAGCTACATTGGACTTTCAACACATATGTGCCATAAATAATGGTTGATTTCGATGAGATTTTGGTCCTTAGGGATGTCGGTATACCGATGAGACAGTGTTGGATATCCGATGATAATATGTTCGTCATACTATCCAACCATTATACACCAACGAAACTGGTAACCACATTTCGTCGAAGTGATGACATAATTTCATTGACCAACTGGTGTACCACCGTTGCATTTCATTTCACAAGAAGTAGCGATTACACAAGAAGACACAACTAAAAATTCCAATTGGACAAATTTGTCTTGGTATTGTACAAGAAGACACAAATAAAAATTCCAATTGGATAATGTTTTCTTCAAATTCCAAGAAGACACAACCAACAATTCCAATTCCACTTGGACAAATTTGTCTTCCAATTCTTCCCACATTTATCTTATAATAGCAAAAACTTGTCCATGAATTAAACAACAAGACAAAAAGAAAAAAAAAATGTATGTTCCTTCTATTTTTGCATGCAGATGTCGAGCTTGTTCAAGTTTTTGAGATATATTAGGTAGAGGAGAGTTCTTGGTACATAACGCACATGTTTCTAGAACATGTGCATGTTCTAGGAACACGTGCACATTATGTGAACGTGCACACGTTCATACTAGGCATGGATGAGTGCACAACCACAAGGATTTCAAGTCACAAGAGTGCATATGCACTCTTAATGAAAAGTATATAACATTTATTATAGACCAAACATCTTTATGAATAAAAATTTATAGGGGTTTGTTGACAACTAAGACCTAAGAGCTTAGGATTGAAAGTGTTTTGAAGCATAGAGAAATGGTTAGAGAACTGAGATTTCGGTGATGTGGGTGCAATGGTTGTGGGGCCTTTAACAAGAGGTATATGCATAGTGAACTTAGGCCTCAAGTGTGGACGGGTTAAGGGTTGAGTATAGGTTATGCCTAGGCTTAGCTGGAGATAGAGGGGTCTAGGACATGGTCTAGGTGAATCTCCAGGTCATGGTCATGGTATAGGTCTAGTTCATTATCTAATTATAGCTCTAGCTCTATGTCATGGTATAGTTCATGGTATTGGTCTAGCTCTAGGTCTATGTCATGGCCATTGTATAGGTCTAGGTCATGGTCTAGTTCTTTCCATGTCTAGGCCTTGCTATGTCTAGGTATAGGTCTAGGTATTGACATGCTTAGGTTAAGGCCATTTCTTTCCTTGAGATGTAGAGAGGGGGGAATGGAGAGAGAGGAACAAAGAGTGTGTGAGAGGGGTATAGGGGAAGACAAAGAGAGAGTGTAAGAGTGAGAGAGAGGGAGACAGAGACGAGGGGTAGAGAGAGAGAGTGAGAGGAAGGGGGG
>JASDQU011246412.1:0-25910 GCA_032191745.1 Picea mariana | reverse complement strand
TGATCAACTTGCTACTATAAATTTTAGTGGAGTATGGAGAACATGTGTGTTTTTAAATATTTCTGTGTAGAAATCGATAAGAAATTTAAAAAAATTGATGGAATTGTAGGAATCATACCCGATTGTTGTCTAACTTAAGTGTGAATTTAAAAATAGATTACATTAATATTATTTTATATATATATTGATGAGATTGCACAATCCAAATTGATTAAGGTTTTTAAAAAAAATTAGATACAATTTAAATAATGAGAATGGTGATGCCACCAACCAAAATAATTACCTAAAAAGTGAAAAAATCTAATAATTAGATTTCTAGGAGATGCAAATCATTTTGGTTATTACCATCTCTATGCTTAAACCAGTTTTCGTGTAACTAATGAGAAAAACATAAGATCCAATATGAAAAAATTTAAACAAAACATTATGTCATAGGATTTGGATTTATGTAGACTTTTTTTTTTTCAATTATTATAATAGGAATTAGATTATATAATTTTTGTTCAACTTCTAATTCTTCATTATTGAAATTACAATTTTTTAAATTTAATTTATAAATAAATTTAATGTCCTAAAAGCATTTGTTATATCCATGATTGTAGAATCTTAATAATTTAGATCTACAATTCCAAAGATTATTTTAATTTTTTATTAAATTTTAAAAATATAATTAACAAAAAAAATTACATTTTAAATAGATTTATTTCAAAAATTATTTTATTAAATTAAAAAAAAATTAATTAAAAATTTATAAAAAAATCTTCTAAATCTAACATTATTGAAATTACATATTTAAATAAATTTATTACTGAAATTACATATTTAAATAAAATTATTGAAATTACATTTTTGAATCTTAAATCTATTTTATAAATAAATTCAAAGTACCTATCAAAACTTATTACATCCATCTAGAATCTCAATAATTCATATATACATTTCCAGAGATTATTTCAATTTGTATGAAATTTTAAAAAATATAATAAAAATAAATAAAAAATCTTCTAAATCTGACATTAGACCCTATATTAGGGATTTTATCACTTTTCCATATAATATTTTACTTTTTAAGCACCCTTTGAAATAGCGTCAACACTAATTCTTTACTCATGAATATATCCGCGAAGGAGCGTACAACATAAATTATACGGAGCTACTTTAGTTGTACGACATAAGTTTATAAAGCGTAGAGAGTGTCTTTTTAAATGAATTTTAATTAATATTATAAATCTATTTTATATAATAACTTAGTTTTTATAAATATTTTTTAAAAAATTAAGCATTTTATAAATAATATTATTTTAAATTGTAAATATAAAATAATTAAGTTTTAAATAATGTTAAAGTTAATTTTTATTAACAAATTAAATATATTAATTAACATGATATTAAAATTAATATAAATTTAGTATTTTAAAATCAATTTAAATAATTTAATATATAAATTTATTATTAAGTTAATATTATTTATATTTTACTTAAAAATTACTTTATTTAATATCTAATTTTATTATAAACTTTTGTAATTTAATAATATTTTGTATTCATAAATATTTTTAAAACCGACTTTTTAAACCAATAAAGATAAGATGTATATCAAATTTCAACATTATCTTATGATGATAAGTTTAACAATATTGAGAAATAAAATATATATTTAATTAAATTAAAAATAATATTAAAACTAATGTAAATTCAATATTTTAGAGGGAATATATATATATATATATATATATATATATATATATATATATTTCACTTAAATATTACTTTCTCTAATATCTAATTCCATTAAAAACTCTTTAGACTTAATAACATTTTGATTCATAAATATTTTTAAAACCTAAAATCTATAAGTTATGAATTTATGTGAGCTTAAATTGAATGCTATTAAAAATATTAAAACATCATTAATTTTTTGACTAATAAAAATGTATGTGAAAATTTCAACACTATGATAAGTTAAAGACAAGAATAATGAAAAATAAAATATACGTTTAATTGAGTTAAAAATAGGGGATATATTAAATAAGTAATATTTATAAAAAAAATGTATTACTTGATATTAAGAGGGTGAGAGGGGGTATTTGAATATACCTATGTGTATAGGTATTAGGGAGATGTTTTTATGTTAATTATAAATATGGATATAGGAATCTTAGAAGGTAAGAGAAAAATGAATTTTGATTCACTTTAAGTATGGCTTAATGCACAATTTTTTTTACACATAGTTGATTTGGTATTAGCAAAATGTCGTAGCTTAAGTGAATCTAATGCATTGAGTTTTCAAAAATGGTTGAAATAAATATGTTTTAATTCAAGCTTACAACCTTTCTACAAAGAATTCCTTAACTGTATTATTTTGTTTTTCAAAACTTTTACAAGTATAAACTCTGACATAATCCCCTAGTAACAAAGAAACTCTAAAAAACATAGATAAACTAATTTAAAAGAGTTTGAGTTCAGTATCCACATACTTCTAAGTGGTTGTATTTATGAATAGTTGTTGGCGAAGATATTTTACCGAAACAACATCATTCTCTTCACTTGATCCCACAAAGATGAGTGCTTGATTCTGGGCCATATTTTGAAAACTCATCAACTCCGCCAACTACACTTATGGTAGCTATTTCGCTTCTAGAACTTGATTGTTACTTAGCATGCCTTGTTCTAGACCACAAGCTTCTTTGGCCAATATATTTTCTTTTCAATTCAAGGTTATTAAAACATGATGATATTCCACCCCCTTGATTATTTTCTCTTCTTTCAATATTCTTTGTATATTTCTAGTGAAAATATTTTGAGCTTCCTTGATCCCTTAATTATGAACTCAAAGTCTCCTATCACAATAATTTCCTTATATCATTTTGTTAGCACTAGAAGTCACCTTCAGATTGCATTGAAGGTAAGCCCAATACCCATCACTTTATATGTCACAAGTAATTGAGTTTTGAGTGGTCAAATGGAGAAAACTCAATAATAATAGTGTTCTAACTCAGAAATCTGGACTAGCATTCACCAACCATTGAGGTCTTGAATCAACTTCAATCAGTAAGTTAGAGTAAGGGTGAGTAGGAGGAAGATTTAGTGAGAAAGGTGTAGAGGTCCGCTATGAACATCAGATTTTTCAGTAGCCTAAGGAGGAAAAACTTAAACACAAGGTCCTCTTGGATTCAAATTTCAAGGAAGCTGAAAGAAATCATAACAGTACTATAATCAAACATTTATCATAATACAGTTACAACAATCCATGTGAATCAATCCAACATGAATTGTCTCAGTATCAGAGGCAAATAAGATGGAGTAAGAAAGATGACTTAGATTAACCAAGATTTCTCAAAACTAAATACATAACTAGAGAACCAGTTGTTCTCAATCAAAATATTACAATAGCAGGGAGCCTAGCTCAACCATTTGACCATAACAAAATATCAAAACTGAGTATATATACTCAAAACTGCTGCAACTACTAGGAGCGTGATCAAACCCCTGTATTCAAAGTTTCTATTTGGTACCCGCTCTGCCATATTGTGTAGGCCTCCTTATGTCAGACGTGAGACAGGCGCAGTAAGGCGTTTTAAAGGAAAATCTATCAGGGAGGAAGCTTCGTGTGGACAATTTTCCTTTATGGATGATCTCTTGCAATGATTTCCATTTATGGGGTGAGACGAGGTCTCAACTGTCGACCCCATCTTCAATAACTTCCTTCATTGGGATCAGGACGAGGCTTGACGCCCATGAATGTTTCCAGGTGGTGCCCACGACTTATTCAAGTTAATCTTGATGCCTTGAGGTTCAACAAATCTTCTTTTGTGATCAATACAGATGCTTTCTACCTTTGGCGCAACTCCTCTCCCTCGCTCCATCTTCAATGTGACCTAGGGCCATGAACCTATGCAACTGCACGATTGTGGGTGTGACCAAGGGTGGTTTGAAAGAAAACCGTTTTTGTCCCCACAATTCACCATGGACTGCCACGCGTCCCTTTCCAAAAACCACGATTATGATTGTGGCCCGTCCTTGAAATTTTAGAATGTGCACACCTTCTGCCCCGCAATGGGGTGTGACCGTTGATCTTGTGATTTGAGATGATGCTCCCTGATCAACGACCCAACTCTGGTGCTTTAGATTGACGGATCATATCTTCCATCTTCAAATTGACCCTTCAGAAGCTTATTTCCCCGAACACTTGGATCAAACACCACGTGTTCTCTTAAATATCAACAACTCATGCTCACCTTTGGGATTTTTTCTCTGGCTTTATAATTTGCGTGATTTTTGACTCTCGAATTCCCATGAGTCGTTGATCTGAACTGGCTGATTTGATCTCCGTCGTTGGAAGATAAACTTGCCTACCACTTATGCTTCAGGCTCGAAATGGACTGTTAGGAAAGTTGCGCTTTGTGTCCGTGGATGTGGCTAGCATGATCGAGGATTTGGACAACTGGCTGTGGGCTAGGAAAACAGGGAGACCGAGGCACTTTAAACACAGAGGGGGGGCAAACGAAAAACGATTTTACAAGCCGAAGGGGAAAAATATTAAGACTTGGTCTGCGAAAAGGAGAGAGACAGGGAAAAATTATAGTCTTAGGTAGAAACCACACACCCACAGGGCTCTGACAAGTTCATGTGATAACATTTCGCTCCACAGGGGATCGCATGCTCCAGTGCCTTAGCTGTTGGGTTATGGAGTTGAGCTCAAAACATTTTGCTAAGGACTATAGGCTGCTAAGCACACTATCCTAAAAATGAAAGAAAACACACATGGGCTCCAAAGGAGCTTATTTATGTACATCCCTAGACTAACTGATTTTTTACACAGTGTTAGGTGAAAGCAAATTTCCACTAGAGCTAGTCAAGCAACTTCCTAACTGGAAACTCACTGACTATGTCAATGATCAATAACAGATGATGAAACCATGAAAACAAAAAGATTACATCTTTCAGCCCTCCTCCTAGTGCTGAAGTCAAGATAAAGCTGGGAGGCTTCAATAAATGGAGGAAATTCAACTCCATGTATTCCCTTACAGGTTCGTGGAATAACTGAGAAAACCTAGAAAATTGGTAACATAATGCCTTCTCTGCTTCACAGCTACTCACATATGGTTGGATGTCTCTAGTAAGCACAAGTGACTGAAGGGATGACATAGGATGTTGATCCAATTATTCTTTGTCTTCTCTGATAACATTTGCTAGCTGATGGCAAGAAATATCCTCATGTATATCAATGGATGGATCCTCCTCTTTATCATGCTGCTTAGTGTCTTCATAGTGATCAAATGTAGGATAAGCTTGTTGCTCATCATCACTAGAATATTCATAAAAAATGGGTTGCCCTTCATATCTATGATCAACCTCTAAAATAGTAATTCCATCAAGAATATAATTGTTAAGAATATCCATTTCAGGGATGACAGTAACTGCTTCTTTTGTCTATTCATACACATGATTTTTCTCTTCAATCCTAGGTAAAAATATATCATGGGAAACCTCTTGAAGGAAAAGTGAAGAATCCTCCTCCACAACCGTCTCTTTTTTTTAACTTCGAGACAACATGTGTATAAGGGGTAGAATATGATACATCCATTGCTATGTAATCATCAGCGCTATGATCAATCATACCTAGAAGGTCTTATTCATCATAAGTAGGGCTAGTCAAAACATTTGTCTCATGAACATAAATATCCTCTGTGCTTCCTCTTTCACTCAGACCTTCACCAGACTCATCACATGCGAAAGACTCTACCATTTGCTCGATGTGGGATGCAAAATTCTTGCAACAGTCATCCAATATAAGATGAGACATGTGAATATCCCTTTAATATAAATTAAAAGCATCGTGGAAATCCTTCAAAGAATGGATACTAGCAGCAGGGAGAGATTGGCACCATTCACGAGCATCTTCCTCTAAAGAAAATATGAACATATTGATCCATACATCCTCGTGAACAAAATTGTGGTAAGAATGCATATATGAAAATTAAACAAGTGTTCCATAGAATTATCATGCCTTCTTCCTCTGAATCTCGGAAGATAAACATCCCATTCATTTATAGTAGGGACAACATTTGGAAAACCAGGAACAGAGGAGAAATTAAAAGGATCAAACCTCCGAGCCAAGATTTTTTCCATTTTAGACCAGTGGATTCACTGATCGATTCTTTAAACATGGAGTCGCTAGGTGAATGATATGCAGCTTGAATGCGTCTGGTCTTTGTTCACCATCAAAGACTAGATTTGATCATGGTCGTTCTCCTAGGGAAATTTCCAAGCTGAGAAAGAAGCTGCTAAAGCCTTCTCGAGAAAGCTTCTCCAAGTCAGCTTTAGGTGTGCTAGAGGTAGCCACAACTGAAATAGTGGAGTCGCCAAGTGCAAGCTGCAATATTCAATGGTTCTGATATTTGATGCACCCTCAAAATCATAAGATCTTTGTCGTTCTATCCCATGGAAATGTCTTCAATTCATTCCCCAACAACAACGCGAGAAATGTTATCACTAGAAGTCACCTTCAGATTGAATTGAAGGTAATACCAGTACCCATCAGTTTATATGTCACATGTAATTGAGTTTTGAGTGGTCAAATGGAGAAAAATCAATAGTACTAGTGTTCTAAATCAAAAATATGGACTAGCATGCACCAACCATTGAGGTCTTGAATCAACTTTAGTCAGTAAGTTGGAGTAAGGGTGAGTAGGAGGAATATTTAGTGAGAAAGGTGTAGAGTTCCGCTATGAACATCATATTTTCCAGCAGCCTAAGGAGGAAAAACTTAAACACAAGGTCCTCTTGGATTCAAATTTCAAGGAAGATGAAAGAAATCATAACAGTACTATAATCAAACATTTATCATAATACAGTTACAATAATCCATGTGAATCAATAAAACATGAACTCTCTCAGTATGAGAGGCAAATAATATGGAGTAAGAAAGATGACTTAGATTAACCAAGATGTCTCAAAAACAAATACATAACTAGAGAACCAGTTGTTCTCAATCAAAACATTACAATAGAAGGGAGCCTAGCTCAACCATTCGACCATAACAAAATATCAAAACTGAGTATATATACTCAAAACTACTGCAACTACCAGGAGCATGATCGAACCCCTGCATTCAAAGTTTCTAGTCGGTGCCTACTCTGCTAGACTGTGTAGGCCTCCTTATGTCAGACGTGAGACAGGTGCAGTTAGGCATTTTGCAGGAAAATATATCTAGGAGGAAGCTTCGGGTGGAAAATATGCCTTTATGACTGATCTCTTGCAATGCTTTCCATTTATGGGGTGAGCCGAGGTCTCAACTACTGACCCCATATTCAATAACTCCTTCATTGGGATCAGGACGAGGCCTGACACCCATGAATGTTTCTAGGCTGTGCCCAATACTTATTCAAGTCAATCCTGATGCCTCGAGGTTTAAAAAATATTCTTATGTGATCAATACAGATGCTTTCTTCCTTTGGCGTAACTCCTCTCCCTTGATCCATCTTCAATGTGACCTAGGACCATGACCCTACGCAACTGTGTGATTCTGGGTGTGACCAAGGGTGGTTTGAAAGAAAACTGTTTTTGTCCTCGCAATTCACCATGGACCGCCACATGTTCCTTTCCAAAAACCATGATTTTGATTGTGGCCCGTCCTTGAAATTTTAAAACGTCCACACCTTCCGAACCTACAATGGGGTGTGACCATTGATCTTGTGATTTGAGATGATTCTCCCTGATCAATGGCCCAGCTCTGGTGCTTTAGATCGACGGATCGAATCTTCCCTCTTCAAATCGATGACTGAGATCGACTTCGGGTTTTCGGGACTTCAGGCTTCAACCCTTCAAAAGTTTTACACACTTCCCACTTCAAACCTCGCGAAGCTTATTTCCCCGAACACTTGGATAGGATGCCACATGTTCTCTTAAATTTCAACAGCTCATGCTTACCTCAGGGACTTGTGCTCTGGCACTATACTTTGCGTGATTTTGGACTTCTGAATGCCTGTGAGCTGCTGATCTGAACTGGTTGATTGTATCTCCTCCGTTGAAAGATAAAATTGCCTACCGCTTGTGCTTCAAGCCCAAAATGGAGGTTAGGAAAGATTCACTTTGTGTTCATGGTTGTGGCCAGCGTGATCGAGGATTTGGACAACTAGCTGTGGGTAGGGAAAATAGGGAGACCGCGGCACTTTAAACACAGAGGGGGGGAAAACAAAAAGCGATTTTACAAGCAGAAGGGGAAAAATCTTAAGACTTGGTCTCGAAAAGGAGAGAGATAGGGAAAAATTATAGTCTTAGGTAGAAACCACACACCCACATGGCTCTAAGAAGTTCATGTGATAACACATTCATAGTCAATTAGTTTCAATCCCATATAGAGAGCCAATGCCTCAACTTGATTATTTGTTGGTCATCCTAGCCTCCATGCAAATGAGATTCTTTCAATGCCTTCATGATCAAATAAAATCTTCCTCACTCTTGCATCCTCGAGCTTAATGCACAACTTAAAAAAAAAAAAAAATTATAATTTTCAACTTAGAAATAATAATAAAAACTAGTAGGTGAAATATGTATAATATACTAAGACTAATATAGTAAGGATATAAATAAATAAATAAGTTAAGAAAAATATTAAATACTTTAACATATTTAATGAAAATATGATTTTTTTTTGGAATATCACACCCTATCTCCTAAGCAGGCTCAGATTTGGTACTTTTCAATTGTGGCGAAGGATTTTGTACCATAGTGAGGTTTTCAATACAGATTGGTGTAATTAATAGCAAAAAAATCAATCATTTTCGAGCTTATAGACCCTATGGGTAGCATTACAAGCAACAGTATTACCAAAATCCATTGAAGTTGTTGTTCCTGAGATTAAACTTAAGGCTCAAAGCATAATGTCAGGCATCAAGAATTAAGGAATGATTTGTTTTAAGAGTGCTTTTTATTCCACCTTATTTATCAAGGCCTCAGTTTCCTCCAGATTTTCTCGGGCATCCTGTCTACTAGAGCTCCATCTTTCTAACCCTTGGGTCTCTGTTTGTTGTCTAGCTGGAGGTGTCGGGGTTTCCCCTTGCAATACTTTGGGGAGGCTATTTCTTTGATGTTTCTAGAAATTATAAACTCGACCATTTTATCTGGTGTCAAATCTTGAATTCGATTCAAAACCTCTTGATAGGACCTCACTCCTAAAAATATTTCATCCTGAGGAGAATCTTCATGTTAATATATTTTTAGATTACAGCTGGCCATGTGGTTACCTACGACATTTTGCAGATTGTGCTTCTTGAATTCAATATCGACTAGTTTGATTTATCCTAGGGCTGTGGCCTCCACTTTTGAATGGCCAAAATCCAATAGAGAAAACATACCAATATGTAGGGGAAAAGATGGCCATACCTTTTTCTACACTTCTTTGAGCTCCTTACCAATCCATCAAAGAACAGTTTGATGTGCTACTTTGCAACACACCAATCGGTCTGGTAAAAATTTAGGCAGAGCATGTGGAGGAACCGAATAGCCGAAAACCCTAGTATAGGAGAAATGCTCCTCGATGTACCAATATGCTATCTTCCCCAGATTAGTCACAATTTTGTTAGAAATTCTGGGAGGTGGGTAACCATACATACCAGTGTGCATTGACACCACCACCCAGTTGCATATTTCATAAAAGAAATCTTTTGCCTTATCTTCCCAAAGCTTCGAAGTATAAATATGTATGGGTTTAGCACTATTTGGAGTCCAACTCCAGCCCATCAATGAAAAAGGAATCATAAAACAGATGGCGTCCATGATATAAGCCGACATAAAAAATTGGGTCGGTTTCCCATTGGATTTTAGTGACTGATATGTTGTAATCTCTTTCACCAAACTGTCTGACAATATCCTAGACCAATCAAAAGAATAACCCGCGACCACTGTGTGCATAATGGGTACCCAATGTAAAAAGAAATGAGTTGTGTCTTCTTTCTCATAGAGTCTACACATCATCATTGCTATATACATTATGTGAGGTTCTAATGAAGAAACTGTGTATATGCCATGGGATTTTTCTCTAAACTTCTCGGGGTGAGAGTACCATTCCTTAATTAAGTCGGGAATGTTTTTTCCATATTGGGCACATTCCTTCTTGTCAAAATCTACTAAGAAAATGACATTGTAAATGAAATTGGATACCAGAGGCAATTTTTACATCACTTGTAGATGTTCTGGCCGAAACTACCCAACTGTGACCTTTTTTGAATTGAAAATGGTTCTGGTAGGGATATCCACATTCTCCAATGCCCAACCAATTATATTGTTGTAAGGAAACAGCCTAGGCCTTGTCGCTATCTTATGTAGTTGATTGGGAAAATATTTTGTATTTGGTAGCTAGGTCCTCCATCTCGTCATCACCTGAGTCATCCGAGAAATTGATCAATTCATACTGTAGAATATTGAACACTTGCATCTAGGATTTAACAACATCTATGCTTCTGGGTGAGGTGTCAGAAAGGATATCTATGTTCTGGCTTGATCCTTCACTAGGCGCTTTAGTTTCTTTTCGAGGAGCCATGGTATCAGGTCTCTGAGCTCTATTATTTTTCACAGGAAATGCACAAAGTTTATTACCTTGAAAACTTACTGCTTAGTGAAAAATCACAGTGAAATTTGAAATTCAATATCCTTTTCCTTTAATTGCGTCGATTTACCAATACTTCTATTGATGAGGCATTTACTTTTCCTTAATGAATAAGATTTCGACGGTGGTTTAAGATCTCACTTGGAATGATTGTTGTAAATCAATTATTAATGTCATTAATTTTCAGGAAAAGAACAGATGAAATTTGAATTTATCTGAGTCATTATTTAGAGAAGGATTAAATATGTGATAATCATCATTAATGCGCTAGTTAATCAAACTTATCGTTAAGAAAATTTCACGACTTTGGATATCGGGATATCATATGACATTTCAAGGTATAATCCCCGAAACGAGAAATTGCGATGTGATTAATTAACTTTAATCATGTTTAACCCCTTTAACTAATCGTGATCAACCTAAGATAGTTTCACGATTTCGGCTATCGGGACATTGAAAGTCTTTTGAGGTAGGATCTCCAAAACGCAAAATCGCGATATGATTAATTAATTGTTAATCATTTTTAATTATTAATTAATCTGATTTAATGCTTATGATGATTTCGTGACTTCGACTATCGGGACTTTGGAATTGTTGTATGTTGAAATGCCTGCATCGTGAAACTCTGAAACCTGATTTTTCAAATATAGTCTTTGGTTATTTGACTTGTTAACGAGTAGGTGGGTCTGTAATTCTTGAGAGATTAGGATTGTTTGATTAAATGGGAGACTTCATCAACGGTGATAATTAAGCACGCGTTTTATTTAAACGAGAATGAAATCTATTAAAGTCTAATTTTTTATAAATATATATGTGCTCCAACATAGGCTCCATCTAGGGATCTCGTCTTCTTGTGAGAAGTAGAAGAACAATAGACCAAGTAGCCTTTATTGGGTAAATGGAGTCATTATTGCATTTCTGTGAAACAAATTCTGAAAAAGGACACATAGAAGGACTTTGGACTTCATCCATATCTTCGGAACTTTCAAAACTTAATCATTCACCAATCTCGAGTTTAGGCTTATTAATGAATTCCTTTTCTTAAAACTGATTTCAGATTTGCTTGAGATAATCAAAATAACCTTAACCTATCTATCAGACTCCATTCGATTTTTTTCGCATCAAGGAAAAGTAATTTTAGTGTATTAATGTTGGCTTAGAATGTAGATCTAGTAAAAAAAGAACTAGTTACCAGAGTACATTATAATACATGTATAACAGCCTTGCAGATATCATAGACATTGCTTCACTGCCAGCGAGCCTGTTCAGTACCCCAGTGAAGTATCTAATTCCCATATTGAATTTCCTTTCACCACTTCAATTAGTATCTTTGCATTTAAATGCTGAGATGAGGGGAATCATTTAATGAATTTCCTTTCATCATCTCTTTTTTGGACTAGATGGGGGAAATCATTTTATGAATTTCCTTTCACCATCTGTCTTATATTTTTAAAACATGAAGTGGGGGAAATCAATTTGTATATAATATACCAGGGATGATATCTATTTATAATTTAGCAACAGAGGTCTGTTATCTCACTTTGATTACTCTGGACTAATCCTCTTCTGACTTTCAAACCACCTTCGCTTACAGGGAAGTTTTCACGGGGATCTTTTATTTTCCAAGGACTTTCCTTGAGCGAAACTAATCAGTTTAAATCCGTTAGAAAAGATAAAGTAGTTAGGATTAGCCCAGATATACTTTCTTTCAGTTAAATTTAGAGGAACCATAAGGATTCTTCACCTATTCTCATGTTGAAAACTTGTTTATGAGCTCTTAGAGTTAAAGTGAAGTCCTTTTTCTTCCATGAATATTAAGAAAAGATATTTAGAATTACAGAAAATCTAGCTTGAGGATACACAGGAAAAACAAAATGAGGGTTCAGATGTTCTATTGTTCACATGGTCAGTCCCATGTGAGTTTTTTTATTGGTTCTTGAATTCTTTTCTTTAAGGTCTTTTTATTTATTATTTTCTTATTATAAATCTTATTTCATTTTTAGAAAATTTGATTTGATTTTTTTTNTTAATTTTATTTTATCTAGAGAAAACTCTTGAGAATTAAACCATAATTTTATATTCCTCTGGTTGTAGATTAGGTGACAATATTTTTACAGATGAAGCTTCTATCATACCTAGTAATATATCCTTGAAACTTTAACTTGGGTCAGTAGGGAAGAAGCTCATACCTCATATTTTCTCTATATTTTCAACCAAATAAACTATGTATATATCACCTGTTTTGAGAGAAAGCCAATGTTTTGAAACATGAGCATCGATTTCTGATACAACTGATCTCTTGACTATCAGTAAGTATCCTACAATGAAAATAAACATGAGAGTTGTCAGGAACTTCTGTAGATCGGAACTCTATGCGTTACTTATTTTTATATTTTTGTTTTTATAAAATCGACAAACCTGTTTTTATTTACAGTGAAAATAAAAACTTATTGAAGAAACGAAAAATTGTAAAGAAAAATGTGAAAATCAAACCGGTATGTACAATGGGAGTTTGGAATCTGGTTACTACATGAAATGATTTAGGTAACACCCATTGATAGGGACGTTAAGGATCTTCCCATCGATATTTTCTAATAAAAATGAATTCTTTTCCTCAGAAGATGTGACCTTGAAAGGTCCACACCAGATATGGTCAAATTTGTCATGCTTTCCTTAGTCTTCCTTCCTTGCATCCCACTTTAAAACTAGGTCACTAGGGAGAAATTCCCTATCTTTATCTTTTTGGTCAAATAGGGCTTTCATGTTATCCTGATATTTCTGTAGTCTCTCATCCACTTCAGCCCTATTTTGTTGTATTTTAATTAATTGATTTATTCTTCTGGTGGTGTCATTTGGCTCTTCCTTCACATCTTGCCAAAGTTTCATTATGGGCAGAGCAAGATTTATGGGGAGAATCACATCGATATTGTATACCATTTGAAAAGCGTTCATTCCGATTGATTTCTTAGTGCCTATTCTATTAGCCCACAAAGAATATTTCAAATGCACATGCTAGGATTTCTTATTTTCAGTCAACACTTTTTTAATTATGGTGATTAAGCTCTTGTTCGAGGACTCGGCTAATCCATTGCCTTGAGGATAGTAGGTTGTGTAATGTCCTAGTACAATGTTGTACTTTTGACAAAAACTTACCATAGCCATGGATTTGAAAGCTTGGGCATTATCAGTGACTATCTTTCGAGGACAACCGAATCTTGATAAAATATTCTCTTCTAGAAAATTGATCACCACTGCATCCGTTGCATTTCACGTCGGAATGACCTCCACCCATTTAGTGAAATAATCAGTAGAAGTCAAAATCCATTTATGTTGTGCGCTTGAATGTGGGTGTATTTCACCGATGAAATCCAGACCCCATTACTAGAACGAAGCTTCTGTTTTGACTGGGACCAAAGGTAAGGCTGAGAGATTTTGTTTGCCTGAGAATAGTTGGCAGGGGTTATAGGCTCTGACTTTGGCATTCACATTAGTGAATAATTTTGGCCAATAATATCCATCTCTCAGGATTTTATAGGCTGTTTCTCTCCAGGCATGATGCCCTCCACACACCCCTTCGTGAAATTCATTTATGACTCTCTCTGTTTCAGATTCTACTAAACGGCTCAATAAAAATACCAGAGGTTCCTTCCAATATAGTTGGCTATCCATGATACAATAATTTACTGCGTGCAACTTCAACGTTCTAGCTTTGGAAGGGGTTATATCACTTGGACATTGCAAAGTTAGAAGGTAAGAAACTATGTATTTATACCAGGGAGAGGAAGATAATTTTTCTTGGATCTCGGTTGTAGGTATAGTAACATCAAATTCATCTATGTCTAGACAATATTCGTAATCTTGTAGATGATTTATCCCAAGTGCTTGGAAATTTGATTCGGCTAATAATTTAGACAAGCCCTAATCTTTGACAAGTTTGGTCGATTTTACTTCTAGGTCAAATTCTTGAATCTTGGCTAACAATATGCCCCTTTTTCCATCACTATCTGGTTGAACTAATATATCCTTGACAACACTGGTTGGTACATAGGCAATTATCTTGGAATGGAGAACATAAGTTCTAAAATCTTTGAAGGATTTTACCATTGTGTATGCTTGTTTTTCCAATATATCATATTTCAATTCAACATCTCTGATACTTTTACTAAAAAATGCTATGGGTTGCTCGAAACCTTCATTGTTTTTTTGTAAGAGAAGGACCGCGATAGTGTGTTCGGAGGTGAATGAGAAAATCAAGAATTATTTCACATAATATGGGTTAGCTAGCACCGATGCTTAACCTATAAATTTCTTGATGCATTCGAACGATGCTTTGGCTTCGGTTGTCCATTTGACCTCACTGTCCTTTTTGAGCATATCTGTAATCAATTTTACAATTTCAACGAAGTTTGGAATGAATCTTCTTAAAAAAATATTTTTTCCTGAAAATGACTGTATTTCCTTTCTATTCCTAGGAATATTGATAGTATCTATAGATTCAACCCTTTTTGGGTCGATTTTGATTCCATTTCGAGATACTATATGGCCCAAGAGTTTACCTTCCTGCATTGCAAAGTGATATTTCTTGGGATTCAGAGACAAACCAAATTTTCGACATTTCTCAAACGTCTATTTGAGGTGTATCAGGTGCTCTACGTATGTTACACATGAAATTTGCACACCTAGGTACCTCTCCCCAAGTGTCATAAAGTGTCATATAAGTGCCTCATACACCTTGACACCATGGAATAATCTATGTCATAATCCCTAGTCAATGTGGAGGAGGGGTATATTACATGAAGGCCAAAATACCAAGTACACATGAATTATTATTAATATTCATGGAAAATAAATTGATTAAGTGTGAGAATCAAGTGCACATGAATTATTATTAATATTCCTGGAAAAGAAATTAATTAAGTGTGAGAATCCACCTCACGTTTGGTTTCCTATTTTTTAGGGAAGGTGGAGGATCTCATGGATGGTTGAAATTGTTCCTCCTTAAAATCCTTGAGAGATATTTCCTCCCCAAAATCCTTAAGAGATATTTTCTCCCTAAATATATTAGAGATCCCTTTCTTAGTGGATCTGATGAGAGATCCTCTCCATGGTGGTTAAGTCTCCAAATCTTATATAATGAGGGATTTCCATGGAGGAGAGGAGGGAGAGGAGTTTAGAGATACCAAACTTATGATCTCATGAGAAGTGGAGGAGAATAATCAATGAAAGTATTGTCATTCTGATCATGAAGCTTTTGAGAAAGGGTTGGACAAGGAGAGCTTGATGAAGCTGCCCCGCTCACATTTATGGCTGTAAGTATTCTTCATTGTTGTTCTCATTAATACAATCAATGCTTGGCCTGTTTATTTCAAACTTGTACTTGTTCCATATAAGTTTGTCTGTAGTAGATGGATCTATATTTTAGCTAATCTCAGTAGAGTAGGAAGTCTTTTGTACTTTTGTTTGTCTTGCAGGACCTACTAAGGAGCTCAAGATTGAAGCTCATTCTGGACCTTGCAGGGACAAACGACATTCATAAGGTACACACCTTCCTCCTTCTCTTTTGTTCATCGACTTGTTTAGATCCAAAAGGA
The DNA here is from genome assembly GCA_032191745.1 of Picea mariana. NCBI lineage: Eukaryota > Viridiplantae > Streptophyta > Pinopsida > Pinales > Pinaceae > Picea > Picea mariana. The sequence continues at coordinate 9,710 of JASDQU011246412.1, read as the reverse complement.
AGTCAGTGTCCATGTTAAGAACCTTTTGTCTTAGAGTTAAGGGTCTAGCTCTCAAGAGGAGATCTACCTGTCCGCAGGGAGATTTTCCTACAACAGAAATTGGCGACTCTGGTGGGGACTAATCGAAACTTTCAGTTTTGGTTTTCCTCATATACCTTGTCTTACCCTTTTTTATTTTTAGATATTGTTCACCCCATATGTCTGATTGGATGTGTTGATTGAATCCTTATTCCATCACATACACTGTGAATGCCAAAGTTTAACTGAATTTTTGGTTTTTTTTTGGACAATTTTATGCGTTTTAAGACACCAACACTCCCTTGCCTTGTTATCAGAGCGCCAACGCTCCTTGTTATCAGAGCGCCAACGCTCCTTGTTATCAGAGCGCCAACGCTCCCTGAAGGTCTTACATAGAGCGTTATAACACTCTGGTGCCCCTTACACCAAAGCACTCCCCTTTTTTGTGAAAAATCCTCTAGTTTTTCAAATTTTTGGGTTCAGTTTCTACTTTGCACATTTGCTCAGGGTCTCATACTTTCAGTCCATCTTGGTATTGGACTTCAGTACCCTGTTTTCTAAGGATTAATCCTCTTTTGTTTGGATTTATTAACATTTGTCATTAATTTGCAATTTTTCCTTTACGATTTGGAGACAATTTGTCGTTTTCCTCTCTTATCTGACTGAGTGAAAACTGTGGTGAAGGACATCAGAAATCTGTGAATCATCTCATTTGGTTATTTGAGGTCATTTTTCTTAAGCATATCTCTTTTGTGTGAGTTGTTTGATTTTCTTTGTTATCTTTTGTTTTCTTTTTGCTTCTTGTTTCAATCATAGCAAGAGGGTGTGTTGTTTGTGCGAAATCTGCTTATGCTTGTCCGAATCTCCTTGATCTAAAAGGTTAGTTGGCAGGGGAAGTTTTGCATTGAATTAATTATCATTCACATACAAACAACAAACATACATCTTAGTGATTGGATTGCATATTAGAAGGCATTTCTGAAATGTTTTAGCATTACATTGGATTCGATTGAGAACCAATTGATTGAGGACATTCCATATTAGCGTTTGATAGTGAAAGCAACTCTTTCTCTTTCCCTTAAATAAGAATTCATTGAAAAGAAACAATTTCTTATCATATTTTATGCATGTTTTGGGAATTGAGTCATCATTCCATCAGTTTCACTTTCATACACCCTTTGAGTAAAGAACAACTGTAAAAACGAACGCTAATTTAAAAATTATCTAGAACATTTCTTATTTTTAAGATCCTCCACCAAAATTATACTAGGATTAGCACTTTGGATTAGGCTGTGAGTAAAACTCTCCAAAGTTTTCAAAACAAACATTAGCATCCTGAGTTAGGGAGAGTCAAATCTAATTTTCGTATCGGTTTTTTGGGATCCCCCTCTCACACAGGGGCTACGCACGAGGTTGCATTTGGGTGAATTACGAAGATTATCCCTCCGTGGTTCAACTATTTGTAGTGGTCAGATCATATATTGGGGGTCACTTGAAGGTATACCCACGATTATGTGTGGGAAACTCTCAGGTTGATTTCAAACTTGTTATCCTGCCCATACGTTCGGATCAGACTGTCAACTATACCTGCCCAGGGACTAACTGCGAATTGGTGTCCTTAGCTACCATAATATTTAGGTACTTACACAAGGTGACGGTGAAGGGAAGTCTCACGATACTTGGAAGAGACATTGGTCAAACTCACTCAGGCTCCTTGGAGGGTAAATCCACAATTAATGCGTGGAAGCTTGCACCAAGGTGAAAGTCCATTAAGCAGGTCGCCATTGTAAATATTACATCATATCCTATCCTCTTCTTGACTTGATCACGTGACGTTGGATTTCATCACCAACTAGTACGATCATCGAGAGAAGTTTTGTTTGCTTGGTTGATTCCTAGATTTTATTAGCATATGTTGTTTCTTTTTGTTAGTTGGCCCTAGATTTTCAATGTGTTCTTTTATTCTCCAAAATTGAGCCTCTAGACGATAAAGGTCTTCGTTGATCATGTAGGATGCAAGGGCTATGTCCGGAAGGCTATCAACCCTTACCTCCTAACCCTCTAGAAGACAACTACCGTGGAGAGGTAGAAAATCAATCTAACGCTGGAAGTGTTATTGCTACTCTGTTAGATAACTCAGAAGATGCTTTGGTTATGGTTGAAAATCCCACTCCTCACACTACATCTATGTCAGTAACCACTCTCAAACCACTTTTTCTTCGTTTAGACTCCCTTTGGAATGTCATAGATGAAGAGGTCCCACGATTACCGGAGAGAAATTTTACCGAAACATATATGGGATCCACAGAACCAACCCTTGGTGATGAGTATAGGACTCATGTTTGTCCTAGCACCATAGTAGATACAAATCCCACACCTTATCATTCTGTATGGAGGACTTCATCAAGACACAATCTCTATGAACATTTCAAATCTTTTCGATAACCCTTTCATCCTCATGAGCCTCCTAGTGAAATAGGACCATTCGGTCAAACCATGAATGACCCAGTTGATCAAGTCATTCACTCTATTGCTACGTCAACACAAGTCCATCCTAATGTTGGACTCATCACCTCTACTCATCTCCAAGGCACTTCAATCCCTACCCCTGTTTTTACAATATTTTCCTCTACAGCTCCACATGTTCCACATGATCCTATTGGGACATCTTTTCACCCGAGAATGTAGACCCCTACCAGCCAAACAAAACTAGTTGGAGGGAATCCACCATCTAATGATCCATTCCATCCTGGCGGACTACCATTCTATGGAGGGCCTACCCCTCTCGGGGGAAAACCCCCTTTTCATGCTCCTCCTGAAGGGAAACCTCTGTTTGCCAGTCATAAACCAGTCATTAATCCACTGCTGGCAGGGGTGCAACCTTCGTTTGTTGGAAACCCTTCACAATCCTGGGTAGTATCTTCAGTAGGCACTTTTATTCAATCCCACGTTGGGGGGAACTCATATCATAATCCACTAGGAGGGGTATCTAATCCTGTTCCTTCCGGAACATCTTACGGACAACCTTATTCGAGCGACATCCCCAACACCACCTGGAGTTCTCCAGGACAATAGTCTTATCCTCCTCATGGGTCTAATGTGTGTCCACCTCCAGGATCTACTCCTTACCATCCTCAAGGGAAAAATGTTTATCCTCCTCATGGGAAAGAAAATCACCCGGCCTATAATGCTCAAAACCCATCGGGTTATGCAAATATTTCTCATCCATCATCGAATCCTTCTTATCCTAGCCAAAAACAACTGTATGTAGGAGGACCTACTTGTTACAACTATCTACCTAACCTAGTTTATGGTACTACTAGTGTTCCTACACCACATCAGTATCATCCACAAATTAACCAATAGTTACCTTTCCTTGCGACTCTATATATCCGAGACTTGTCTCGGTTAACTAATGATCCTATTTTTCACTCACCGGTTTGGCCAGTCATTCTAGCTAAACTTCCTTCTCATATTCCGAAATTTGACGAAAAATCTGGCGAAGATCCAAACAACCGTGTGATGACTTTCCATTTGTGGTGTTCATCAAACTCCGTCATGGATGATTCTATATGTTTGTGTTTTTTTTAGCAAACACTTACATGCTCGACATAAAAGTGGTATATTGAACTACCACATGCTTCTTTTCATAATTTCAATTCCCTTGCAATGTCTTTCCTCATGCATTTTCAACTACCTATTCGCTACGAGATGGGTACTGAACTCTTGACCTCGCTTCGTCAAACTGAATCCGTGCATATCTCTGACCATATTCATGAGTGGAGACGATGACGAAGGATGATCAAGGTAATCATTCCTGACATATTATTGGCGGAATGGTTTACTAAATATTTTTTACTTCCGATTGCTCACGATGTCGCTATGGGTGGTGCATTCACTGAGTGAGAATCCATTGCTTGATCTCAGTACTTAGAATTGGTTTATTCACAATCTAGTACTTTGTATGATTTTCTTTCGAATGTTTCTCAAGCTAATATCGATCCATCTAAGCCGTCATCCTCATCTCATGCAGATGGTGTTATCGATTCCGTCAAAACTCAATCTACTACCCAATCGACCACACTCTCCTCTACCTCCCCCCAAACTTAGATATCTGAGGTGAATGCAGTTCATTCTTCCCCTTCACAACAATCTGGAGGTAAGAAGAAGACAAAGAATAAATAAAAAAATAACAATGAACAACCAAAAAATCAAGCTCAAACACCTGCTACTGAAAAGCAACCACAACAAAAACTGAAATTCCCGTGTATCATTTGTGGTGACGATCACTACACTCGAGACTGTCAACATTGCAATGAAGTGGCCAAAATTTTCCAAGGAAATTCACAACCCGCTGTGCTTACTCGGCCTTTTCCACAACACCAATCCATGGTTTCTCAAACCCCCTCTTCTGGGGATAGTTCTATCCATCCTCATGATGAGTCTTCAACGAGTGCACATATTTATATGTTTAATGGGATTAATTTGAACACTCTCTTTAAGACATATGACACACCAAGTAACCCTGACAAAGGAAAAGACACGAATGGTACCGGTACTTTACCGGATCTATCACCGTCCTCTGTTAGTCTTCCATCGGTTACTCCTCCATTTGGACCACTTCAGATTGAGAAATTTGCATTTGAATCTATCTTACGCCCTCCTAAGAGCACTATCTGCAAAGCTACCTTTAATCCTAGCTCATGTGCCGCCTAGAACTACAACATCGTTGAAGATTTGGTTCAAGCACCGTGTGCTATGTCTGCATTAGAAGTTGTACAAAACTGCCCCAGTCAATGTAGAATGCTCTTGGCTGCTATTGGCATTGTTGATCCTGATTCATCCAACCATATCATGTTTAACCTGGAAAATTATGCGTCTTGACTCTCCCACCAACTTTCTTTTCAAGTTGATGTTGTTGTTCACAATCAACAAATCCACCGAACTATTATGGATGAGGGAGCCTCAACTTGTGTCATGTCTTTAGCATGTTGGAAGGGATTGAAATCACCCACACTCAACAAATCCCCAACGATGTTATGCGCCTTCAATGGGTGAGGTTTTCATCCCCATGGGCTTTTACAGTCCCTGCCCATCCAATTGGGTGGAAAAACTATTACTGTTGATGTCGAAGTGGTCAATTCTCCCCTCGATTACAACTTGTTACTTGGAAGAAGTTGGTTTTATGCTATGACTTTCGTTGCCTCGTCAGTCTTTTGATGTGTACAATTTCCTCATCAGGGAAAAATTGTCACTGTTGATCAGTTGGATTTCTGCATGACCGATGCTCGCGTTCTCGCTACCAACAATATTCCTTTCTTGGGAGACCACAAGATCACATATGAAAGCATTGGTGTTGGCTTACTGAAATATTCTAGCCTCATGGGTACCTTCCCTACACCACTTCCACCAACTACACATAATATTTCCACTGTCAATATGAGTTTGACCGCAGCTTATCAATCTTTGGAATCATCTGACCCTTGGATTGTACCTAGTCCATTGGACTTCGATGCACTAGGTGACACTATGCCACTTAGTCCAGCCGAAACATCATACGTTTCTATCCAATCCGCTTCTCCCTCGTCAGATGACCCACATCTATTGGCACCTGAAAGTTCCTTGATGTAATCACGGTTGAGTTCCTTTCCATCTGTGATCGATTACATGTCCCCAATTTTTCCCTCAGATGAATCTATCATGGAAATGTTGAGCATTGACGAGCTACCTCAGAATGATAACCATCATTGATCCTCTTTTCTTTCCCCTCATGAAGAAATTTGGGCAGATATACAATCTATCTCCCCTCCTGATGTCGATTTTCTATCGTCTCCCATACCTTCGACTTCTGATGATTTGGATCCGGTAGTTAACATGGTGATTTCTTCGGTAGGGCTATTGGAGCCTGATATCCTTATCCCTGTCACGGCCCTCGACATGTATTCCTTCCAGAGTGATTATCTTCCATCCAACAAAGATCTCTTGGAAGCTGTGATTGAGTTTTGTCCCTTGACATGGTGTCCTTCCAGAGAATTATCCTCTTGGAAGCCATGATCAAGAAGAAGTAACGAGCATAGTTTCTGTTCTCTGTGGAAATCTCGCTAAAAAATGAAACAGAGGCTTTGACCATAGTTTTCCTCTCTATAGCAAGCTCATTAGAAAATGAAACAACAATCTGGGGATCGAACCCGGAAACCTGAGCATAGTTCTTTTTCTGTGTCAAGCTCGTTAAAAAATGAAATAGTAACCTCTCTTGAACCTTCTTTTCAATTACGGTGGTTTCATAAGTTATTAATTCATCATAAGACCAGGTGAAAACATCCTTGTACTTCTTGAGTAACTCGACATATTTTATTTTCATTTCAGGGGGAAGGTATTTAGATATATTTACCATCTTAGGAGTTTCCTTAGTGCCTATGTTACAATCTTCAACCTCTTCAGGCTGAGGCTGCAAAGTAGACTTTAAGGGAATATCATCATCTTTCCAAAGGAATCAAACCTTTAGGGATCTGATTATTTTTCAGTACCAACATGCGGTGATTAGTGATCTTATCCTGGAAATCCTGGGGATCTTCACCTTCCTGCATAATCCAAGCAGGGTCATTCTGATTTTTTTGATCAATATTCATTACAAAAAATTCGTCCACCATTTCTAGGAATTTCCTGATTTGCTCATCATCCTCGAAGACTTTCCAGTGTTGAACATTATTTGGTATGGAGGGTTTGTTCCTCATTTCTATGTGATACTTTAGTTTGAGGACAATAGGAGGTACAAACGTTACGACTGCTTTGGCTAATGAATCTGCCTATTGATTCTCCATTCTAGGGATATGGTTGATATTAAATGATGAGAAAAAATTCTCAATTAGATCCCAAGCACAATTTTATAGGACCTCAACCTTGGGTGTTTGGCCTGGTACTATTGCTTTATCTATTTCACGATCAATTCTGCATCACCATAAACTATCAGATTTTCAATTTTCAACTTCCTGGTATCCTCTAATCCTAAAAGCAGCGCTTCTTATTCACATACATTATTTGTATAATCAATGTCCCACTGTAATCTGTGGAAAAGGGAATAATGAACTCATCTCCGAGTGCCACAAACAACACTCCAAATCCTGCTCCTTCATACGATGAAAAACCATCGAAATACATTTTACAAACTCCAACACTATTTACATTTCTATTTGTTTTTTCTATTTTTTCTTTTTTTGTACAATTTTCTTCTATACATTCATCTAAATCATCATCAAGAGATAATATACAGTTTCCTAAATTGTGATCAACGACATATACAGGGTAATTATTTGGATTTTGCAGGTCACTTACAGTATATGAAAACCTTGTTTCTCTATAGAGGCGAGTGAATTGCCCGTCGAAGATCGAGATTGTAGTGCATGTCATGTTGAGTTGAAGGGATCCTCCAAGTTTGGCGCCTCAAGACCTGGATAACAACATGCCATACTTTGCAGAGATATCATCCACAACCACATCCATCAAAATACTTTTTACAAGAATTTACACAAGATTAACCACTAAATATTTATTCATATCCATACATTTAACTTTTCTCGAATCAAAAGAATACAGATCTATGTATGGCTTGGTAATTTCAAGGCCCAGTTTTTCCATAATAGCTTTGGGCATCACATTATGGGAGGATCCATAATCTAACATACAATTATGGAGTAGATGATCATGAATAGTCAACGTGATGTAAAAAGGAGCAACAAAATATCTGGCATTTTCAAAATGCAGACCAAAAGTTATAGTCGGTTTATCATCTTCTAAATTTATAATATCCGCATGAATTTCAATATCTGAAAAAATTATCATTTTGGCAATCTGATTTTTATATGTAGGGTTTTTTTCCATTTCAACCAGAGGTACAGGGATCTTGATTTTATTAATCTCATTTTCTAGATTGAAACTCCTCGTTGTCTTTTCGGCTTCTCTAGTTGGGATATCTATCTCCCTTTTTTCTGATTTATTAGTTTGTGTTTCTTTTGTTTCGGTTGTCTTTGTTTTGACAGTCAGAATTTTCACTGCTTTCCTCTTGGTAGTTTGTGTTTCAACTGATTTTGTCTTGGCAGTCTATGTTTCAACAACTGATTGAGCTGCGTCATTCTCTTTACTTCTTGTCAAGATATTCTTCAGTTGGGCAGTTGTGACATTTCTATCTCTAGGCCTTAAATTATACTTTTGTTGAAGCTCGACCATTATATTGTTGACGATTCCTTGATAAGAAAAATCTTCTGTAATATTTATGCTATCATCATTAAACAGGTACTCTGCGCCTAAATACCTTTCATAGTCTTACCTCATCAAATGAGGTTCTTGATCATCATCGCTAATATTATTCATGTCTTCCTCTAACTCCTCAAAGCTTCGCATGTCATCTCCTCCTATAAAATTTTCATTTTTAAAGGGGGTCTAAATATTTTGATCTTTATTTTTTATCTGTCTTTGTTGTGTTTGAGGGTTAGGATTTCTTCTGAAATCTTTTCTAGCGAACTAATCTATTTTAGATTGGTCCAGTTCCATCCTTGATATTTTGTTTGATAATTATTTAATTATTTTTCCCATGTCATCCATTTTGTGTTCCACAGACCTCTTAGATCCGGAAGGTCCTTCTTGTTCTCTAAATTGCCTAGTTCCTTTATTTCTCGTTTCAGCTTTAGCTTTCAACTTTCCCGATGCCATCATATTTGATTCGATTTCTATAGCATCGTCCTGCATTCTTGTGAGGTCTGTAGATATCCTTTCCCTGAACAACAAGGCAAATTTAGGCTCAAAAGCCCCAATGAAGGTCACTTTTACTGCAGGTTGGGAAGGTTTAACCTCAACTAGCATTTTTTATATAGTTTATTAAATCTCTGAGTGAATTCAAGATATGTCTCTGAATTTTTCTTTCTTAAATATCCAAACTCGGTTAGATAATAAAGGTGATATTTCTTCCCTCCCCATTGTCTGAGAAAGACATTTTCTAACTCGTCATATGTTCTTATAGAACCCGCTGATAGCCCTTGGAACCAGGTTCTCACCTGTCCTTTGAAAGTTTGAACTAGGAGTCTTGAATAAACATCCTTGTGCTCAAGGCCAAGGATATCGACAAATTGATAGAAAAAAATTATGTGCTCAGTGGCTGTTAGTTCTCCCTCTCCTGTGAATTTTGGCAGGTTTTTCATATAGTTTTAAGGTAAATCATGGAGGGGAACTGGGAGGACTAAAGGAGCATACCTAGCAACTACTTCAGAAAAAATTCTAGGAGGTGGGGGTGGTCCTTGACCAACTCCTTCTACCCCTCCAACACCCAATCCTCCTCCACCTCCTCCACCTCCGACACCACCTCCGACACCACCTCCTCCGACAATAACCATTGATAATCTAGGGGATGAAACTTGGAGATTATAGAGAGGATTTTCAAATATGTGTAGTGACCTTATGACTACTTCGGGATGAAGAGAAAGGGGTTCAGGGAACTGATCGTCAAGAGACAAAAAATCAGAAAAGGGGGGAAAAGAGAGATGAGGACTAGGTTCATTAGACTTGCAGGATATATAAACATGAGATCCAACAAGAGTCGAATTAGAGTGTAACATATATTCTTCGAAACTTTGGGAAGCTAGAAACTTTATTTTGGGGACTGATGGAATATCAATCAAAGAAGGTATCAATATGGGTCTTTT
>JASDQU011246411.1:0-13076 GCA_032191745.1 Picea mariana | reverse complement strand
ATTAATTGGAATAGATCCAAGTTCTGCTTCATTAGGATTTGATACTAAATATTGTTCTGATATTTTTCCCTTGTATTTCCCTTAACTAGGCTTCCACCATGAACATTTGCATGAAGAGTCTCACTTTGATTGTATTGGAAGATATTCAACGTGGATTTTTCCATCCAAATCATCTCCCATTCAATCTCATTTCCTAATATAACTAGCAACATCTTTCCTTTCTCAACATCAATCATAGGATTGAATGTTGTCTTTGGATTTTTGCACTTGGGTCCAACATATACTAGTGAATTATAGTTAGCATTGACAATTTGCCTTGCCTTGGGAAAACACTCCTTAGAATATGAATCACTTCCTTCCACTATTGTATGATCATTGTACATTTCATCTAATGTATCAAGACCTCTTTCCCAATACTCTACTCTATTTTTCCATTCCTCTATAATAATTGGTGAATCATCATTGTCGATAATGTCTTTCAACTTTTTTATGTATGATTTTATTCCTTCCTTTATTTCATTTAAAGAGACATCATTATCTTTGGGACATAAGAAAGATTTCTTAATTGTGGAAAATTTAGGTTGACCTTCCTCGTCTATATTCCACAGCTCAACTGCTTCTGGCCACTCAATATCTTTGATGGATTCTTTGTACCTTAGTACTGAAACATCATTGAGTACAAGAAATTGGAAGTAATGGACATTAAGATGTCTGACTAGTGCATTTTTTTCTTCCTTGATGTATCCTTTAAGGAAACTTTTAAAGTCATACACCTTGTCAATCAATGTAGGTGGAAAGACTCATTTTTCTTCAATCGTGTGATATGTATCCATCATTTCAGGTAAATAATATATTTATTTAATTTTCAAGTTGGAAGAAATTCTTCAGTAGGTTCCATCTATGTCTCCATGATTGTGTCCCATAAGCAAGAACCCAACCTCAATAGTGATGAAGACGTGAAGTGCAGTTAAAAGTGATAGAAACATGAAAAGATAACAATTCTTATTATCACTTGTTGCATTGTCCAACTGTAACAACAAATGTGGAGGAATAGGCTTAAAATAAACATTTTGATTTTTATATCTTCCATGAGATAAAAAATCATCCTTGTACACTCCACATTTTGAGTAAATACCATTTTCTAGTAATGCATTTGAGAGTGGGTTTCTAGAACTTCCACTCTCATAAAGAAAATCACCATATGTATCAAGGTGTGCATCTTGAAGGTCCCTCAAAAAAATTTCAACGGATGTAATGGTAAATTGTGATCCCATATGTACAAATGGTAGGGAGAAATGAACAAAACCTCTTGTCTTAGGCCCATGTGTTAGCATACAAGTCAAGGACAAACCCAAGTTTGTTCCTACAATAGATTTCAGTTTGACACATAGTCTTGGGATTGAAGTCTTTTCTTTATCCATTATCATGGATACTACTCAAATACGCCTTTGGAAACCACCCTGACATAATTATGTAGGAATAGTAGAAATATCTTCCACGCATAACAATCTTGTTATGATTATTCAATCTACCTCGTGCCTTTTCTTCCAACTCTTTCGTAGTTGTTGACTTCATATGTTCTTTCAACACAATGCATTCACTACATTTACTAAAGTTGGTATTCTTTGAGAATGACACATCTCAAAAATGAGTATTCCAGATCTTTCTCATTGTTGGTTGTGATATTGATGGGTATTTGAGCTTTTTAAGAGCCTCGTTGATCTCATTTAACAAGGAACTTTGTGTGTAAGTAGAAGGAAATAATGTTAAAGTATAAAACCTTACGTCTTCAACTTGATGTGTTTGGTTTGGTGAATAACATGAATTATCCATTACAATTATGTGTAATATTTATATGGCTGCCACAATATGTGAACATGCTTTGCATGTGTTTTTGTTACCATGAATGGTTTTGATGTGTCCATGTTGGAAATAATGTTGATAGTTATAGAAGGTTTTTTGAGGAATCTTATGTATCTTTTACCATGCTTTCATACAAATAATATTACCATTGAATCTCGTGTCCTTTACTTTTTTAAGAATAGGAAGTAAGCCACGACCATGGCTTTCTGACATGACTGCCTTTGAAAGGATAGAATTCAAGACAAATTTCCTAATGCCATTTTTATTTATGTGTTCCATACCAATTCTAGCAGCATAAATGACCTTCATATCCACAATGTTGAAGACAATCTTGTTTACAACATTCATCCACCGCCAAAATTCAGATTTCTTTCTCTTCATCTATCTTTGTTTGACATTTTGCAACTTTTTTTGTAGCCATAACTCATTTAATCCTTTTATATGGCCTCGTTACATACATATCATTTGATTCTATTTATTTTTCATTATAAGGATCCCCATACCATTTTTTTAAGGGACTTGTGTCCTCTATCACATCCCATATCACCATTTCCTTGGGTGGCTCTTTGAAATTTTCCTTGACCCTTAACATCCCACCTTTTTTGTCCACAAAATTATTTATTGGCCATGTAACCAAATAGTGTATAGATTTATTCCCAATCCTACATATTTAACAATTTCTATGTATCTCTTCCATGAAAACATCGAAGTCCATTTCACCTAGTGTTTCACCCTCAACCATGTCATCCTCATGGACATTAATTATCATTCCTTTTGTAATGCACATGTTTGTTTCCATGCATCCATGTGTAAGAGAAACCCTTGTACATGTGAATGTAACCCTATCTTGGGTAATATTTATGGGATGATCATGACAATGAGGTACCAAATATGATTCTAGACAAATTGCATAAGATTCCAATGCACCCCCTAATGTATGCTCAAATCATGTTGGATGTGGTAGAGGAGCATAATGTTTTAACATATTCTAAATTATAAACACTATGCATGCTTTATTCACCATACTTCCATCAAACTTATGACTATGCTTTCTATTGAATATGGAGCCCTGACCCACCTTCACACCACATTGAAAAACATCTTCCTTGTCTCCAATAGAAAATGCACAAGAATATTTTCACATGTACACCAAATTAAATAAACTTAGTATTTTCTATAAAAAAAACAACAGTATACTACCAATAACACTTAATAGTATTTTCTAAAAAAAACATTTAGTATACTATCAATAACACTTAACACATCCTTTGATATTTTGATTTACCTATGTTGTCACTCAAATCCATGATCTTCCATGGATGTATGTCCCCTTCATCAACATATTCCATAATCAAATGTGGTTGAGTGACATCAAATATCAAAACTATAGCATAGCCTGCATTAACCCTTTCTCGACCATAAAAAGTCCCAAAGTCTATAGATTCAACCCTTCCTAGCCTAGTAGCTTGACCATTAATTAGGAGGTCAACATAGACCCCTTTTGTCAAAATTATATTTTCCATTGTATCTCCTATGAATTGTTTAACAGGCAACTGAATTGTAATTTGCAATTAAGGTTAAACCATGTAAAGTGTCTCTTATTCTTTAGCAAAAGAACAACTTTCAAAAAAGAAATATAGTTGTAGTAATTAAAAATTGTATGGCAATGGTTTTGTCTGCAATGAAAAACCTTTCCCCACCATCCACCAAAAGGCACTTTACATATAAATTACACATAAAATTTATATGAAKACCTGACAATTAGAGATCCAAGTAGTATTATAGAATGAAAAATATCAACTCATATTAAACCAACAAGTTCATATTTAACTACGGAGATGGAACTTGTTTTATTGATGTATGTGTATGAATTGTGCTCATAATACATTTGTAGAAGTTGTAGAACCACAAGGTCCTTTGGAAAATCAAAGAAAGTCCAACATGGATGTTATGTTAGATGTTGAATAAGTCCCATGAGAAGGAGCAGTGATATTTATAGCTAGCTTTGTGGGGATTTTTGGTGTCTAAACACGATAAATTGGAAGCCAAGCTAGACATTTTCTTCCAAAAAGAAGTTTTGTTAATATAAATACTAGATCATTCTCATTTTTATTCTAAGAGTTAGGAACTCTCATTTTGAATCTTTACTTCGAATGTTAGGACTCCCTACCTAAACTCATCTGAGGACATACTATTTAAGATGGATACATAGGGATGTTGAACTTTAGAACCTCAAAAAGTGTAGATTTAAGTTTTTTCAAACAATTATGTTGATTAGGTAGAGTGTCTATTGTACCTCTAGTCATTAGTGAAATTATTTTTGGAAGCTTTTAACTATATAATAAATATGTCATATTATTTAGGAGAAAAATAATACATCTTGTTAAAATATTTTTGATTGTTACTTTAATAGTTGCAATTGTGAACTGGAAGCAAAGTATAGAATATGTAATCATACATTATTCATAAACTTCAAAATTGTACAAAGATCACACTATTCTATGTGGATTAAAATATTATGATTGGATCATTATGCTTGTGCCGAGAGGAAAACTATAAACCATTATCTTTTATTCCATCTCAAGCACAAGTGTAAAACCAACAACAACATCATATTTAAATACATTACTTATTGTGTCATTGTGGATCTTTGTAGCTTGTTCCATATCCAACAATGGACACACTCAAAGACAAAACAATAACCATAGTGATCATTAGGACAAAGGAACCCTTGAAGAATTGATTTCACAAGCATAATCACATTACCAACAACAAAATTACACCATGAAGGAAAGTTAGCACTTGTTATATTCCCTTCTAGCACAAACATAAATGCATTCCCAATAACAATATTTCACCATGAAGGAAAGTTGGTGCTTTCTATCTTTCCTTCTAAGACATTGCCAACATCTACATTGAACCATAAAGGAAAATTTTCTTTCTAGCATGAGGACAACAACATTGGCCACATCAACATTGCACAATGAAGGAAAGTTAGCCAATCCTATTTTTCCTTCTAGCACCGGAACAAACATTTTTTCTAGCACAAACACAATAGAATTTTCCACAACAACATTGAACAATGAAGGAATACTTGTAAATGCTATATTTTCTTCTAGCATCAGTAGAAGCACATTGAAAACAACAACACTGCACCGTGAAGGAAAGCTAACATCTTCTAGCTTTCCTTCTAACATATTCGCAATAAGAACATTGCAGTGAAGGAAAATTTTCTTTCTAGCATAAGCTCAACAACATTTCCCACACCAAAATTGCACAATGAAGGAAAAATAATGCATGCTAGATTTATTTCTATTATCGGTACAAGCACATTTCCAACAACAACACTGCAACGTGAAGGAAAGCTAGTTCCTACTATTCTTTCACAAGCATCAATGCATTTCCAACAATAACATTCCACTAATAAGGAAAGATAGTGGATGTTAGCCTTCCTTTTAGCACAAGCACAAGTGTATTTCCAATAAAAACATTACACTATAAAGGAAACTAACACATGCCAGTTTTTGTTCTAATACAACAACAAGTGCATTTCCAAGAAATACATTGCATAATGAACAAAAGCTAGTAGGTGCTAGTTTGCCTCTAGCATAAGCACAAATGGATTGCCAATAAAAACATTGCATTGTGAAGGAAAAAAAAATTGTAGCACAAGAACAACAACATTGCACCATGAAAGAAAGCTAGAACATGTTAGTTTTTCATCTAGCACCATCACAAGTGCATTTCCAACAACAACATTGCACCATGAAGGAAAGCTAGCATATGCTAGATTTCCTTCTTGCAAAAGCACCAACCAATTTCCAACAATAAATTCCACTGTGAAGGTAATCTAGCGCATGCTAGATTTCCTTCTAGCACAACCACAAGAGCATTGCCAACAACAACATTGAATTGTGAATGAAAGCTAGCACATGTTAGCTTTCCTTCTAATACAAACAAAAATGAAAACTAACACATGCTAACTTTCCTTCTAGTACAAGCACAAGTGCATTGCCAAAAAATAAATTGCATCGTAAAGAAAAGACAACACATGTTATCTTTCCTTTGGCTTTCCTTATAAAATAAGAACAAGCACATTGTCAACAACAATATTGCACCATGAAGGAAAGCAATCCCATGCTAGTTTTCCTTACAACACATTGAAAACAACATCGTTGCACCAAGGATGAAATCTTCCTTTCTAGCACAAAAAAAACAACATTGCCCACAATAACTTTACACAATAAAGGAATACTTGTACATGCTAGTTTTCCTTCTAGCACAAGAAAAAGCGCATTTTTGAACGACATTGTTCCACTATGGAGGAAATTTATCATGTGCTAGATTTCCCTCTTGCACAAGAACAAATGCATCTTGAGAAACATCATTCCACCATGGAAGAAAGATAGTGTGTGATAGTTTTCCTCCTTGTACAAGAACAATTGCATCTCGAACAACATCATTCCACCATGGGGGRAAATTAGCAYGTGYTATATTTCCCTCTTKCACTAGAAMAAACRCATCTYRAACATYRTTCCATTAWGGGGGRAATCTARCACTTGCTATCTTTCCTTCTTGCACAAGCASWAGTGCTTCTCRAACAAAATCATTCCACCATGTGATATATWTATGTCTTGCACAAGAAAAAGTACATCTCTAACAACATCATTCCAAGGTGGGGGAAAGATAGCACGTGATAGCTTTCCCTCTTGCATAAGTACAAGAACATATCGAAAAATATCATTCCACCCATGGGAAAGCTACGAACTAACTTTTCCTCTTGCACAAGTACAAGAACATCTCAAAAAATATCATTACACCCATGGGAAAGCTATTGTGTACTAGTTTTTTCTCTTTCAAAAGAACAAATGCATATCAAACAACATCATTCCATTGGGGGGGGGGAATCCAGCGTGTGCTAGATTTCCTTCTTTCAAAATCACAAGCACATCTCGAACAAAATCATTCCACCATGGGGGGAAGGTAGCACATGCTAGATTTCCCTCTTGTGGAAGCACAAGCACATCACAAATATCATTCCACCATGGGGGAAAGATAGCATATTCTATCTTTCCCCCTTGCAAAAGCACAAGTGCATCTCAAACAACATCATTCCAGTGTGGGGGAAATCTAGTATGTGCTAGCTTTCCCTTTTTCACAAACACAAATGCATCTCAAACAACAACATTCCATCATGGGGGAAATCTAGCATGTTCTAGCTTTTTGTCTTGCACAAGCACAAAAGAATCTTGAATGAAATCATTCCACTACAGTGGAAAGATAGTGCGTTCTATCTTTTCATCTTGCACAATAACATCTTGAACAACATCCCATAGTGGAGGAAATATAGTGCATGCTAGCTTTCCCTCTTAGACAAGAAAAAGTGCATATTGAATAACATCATTCCACCATGAAGTAAAGACAGTGTGTGTGATGCTGCATGCTACCCCTCAACCCGTAGGTCAGAAGGTCCACATCAATAGGATCTTTCCTTTACCACTGGCCCGAAGAGCTCTCAACAACCTCTCTTCTATTTCCCTTTCGGGAAATCTGCACCCGCAACAAATCCTCGTGGGATCCTCCCTTTGCACTTAGGAGATCAGACTTCATGATATTGCCAGTCCTGTGGTTGAGCACCTGCTCACTATGACCCCAAATCCCAAACTCCGAAAATCTGACTTGTTGGATTTCGTGAGTTCATGAGCTACGATAACATACAACTCTACCCACAAACCCCGAAATCCTGATATTCTATTCACCGAAATCCTGAGCTATCAGATTTTGACACGTTTCTCGGTGTTGGCCCCACAACTAGCCTTCTCGCCTTCTCGAGACTTCAACTCGATTTGACTTCTACATCGATAGTGTGCCACTTGTCCACCTCACTGACCTCTATGGTCCCACACAATCCTATCAATCCTTCATGGCTTCACGCTTCATGATTTCATGAATTTTGATACCAAGTTTTCGACCCTTCCACTCACAAAATCCCAATAGGCGATTTCACAAGTGATCCAATGGCTCCTGGCTGACTTGGATTGATGGCTCTGTCTCTCCTGAGCTTGCCCCTTTTGGAATACTCATGGTAACTCCCCTACTCCTTCGTGAGATCTGACGACTCACGAGAATTCGCGAACTCTCCACAGAGAATTCCGACCGTCCATCTCTTTCCTTGAGAACTCGTCCTCCTGTGGTCCGACGTCGCTACGCCTTCCTTCAACTTTCAACGTGCTTGGCCTCGTGCCTTCCTTTGACTCCTTTGAAGGTCCAAACCCTTTTAAGATTTTTCCAACTCTGAGCCTTTCAAAAAACTCCTTCTTGCACTCCTTGCGGCAGACTTTCAAACACCTTCAAGTGTTGAACTTCTTCGACTCTACGCACACCTGCAGCAGTAGTTCTTCAACGAATTCTCATATTCGTAACTATGAGACCTTACTCATTCTGCGCACTCCTTGCATGGCTCCCATGCCTAACTTCACTTCTATGGGAATGAGAACAAAATCTATCTAGTCTGAGCTTTCAGAGACACACCTCTGAACCCTTTGTCAACGCACTCCTTGCAGACAATTCAACTGCACTCCTTGCAGGAATTCTTGCTCAGATAGAGAAACAATTGAAACTCATTCCTTTTCCCTTAATCACTCTCAAATTTCAAACATTCAACAAAAAATCATTCATACATAGCATAAAAGTAATTACATGACAGAAAGAGCAAAACATTTATGAGCATAACATTCAAAGATGCATACACAGAGAATATATGAACACCATGAGTTTGAATCACAACTTTCTTGTATTAATTCAGAACTTCTGTACACAGAGTTTGTCTACGCTGCTCTCTGCTTCTCCTCTATGCTATTCATAATCTTCATAATAATGTTACAATACACAATGAGGTTGTCTATATCCTGTTTCCCTCTTGATCTTTAAAACTGTCTAATCTAACATTCAATTGTATCTACTTTCGTTAACTACTATAAAGGCCTTCTACCTACTAAGGACGAGAGCGGATCGCTCAAGGTCCGTTTACATTTTACAAGTGAACTCTTTATTAATTATCTCATTTAAGGTTATCACATTTACTTCAAGACAATTTCAAAGTTTACGTTGGGCGCTTGTCCAGCTGTCCATTGTCTCTGCGCTGGCTCGCTTGAGATGCTCCTGCATCATACTCCCTTGCTTGAAAATTTTCATGGGCTCCTATCCATGAGCTCATGAACATTCTGTCCATGCTTTTGGATCTCTTCTTTGCTCTCCCAGCTGGCATCTTCAACTGGATGGCCCTTCCACTTGACCAAATACTCAAAGTATTGCTTTCGCCTTGTCTTATTGCTCACCCTTTTCTCCACTATGCACTCCATCTACGGCTTTTCTGCCATTGGCATATGTTTTGTCCACTAGATCACTGGCTGTTCATTTACCGTCCATGTTTCCTCAGTTTTATATGGGTACAAATCTAAGATATTGAATATCAGAGAAATTCTGATCCCATCGAGTAATTCAATCTCGTAAGCATTTGCCCCAAATTTCTTTAAGACCTTACATGGTCCAATTTTCTTCATCTTTAGCTTATTATATGTTCCTCTCGGGAGCCTTTCCTTTCTCAAATGTGCCAGAATCAAGTCACCAACGTCAAATTGAAGTTGTCTCCTGTGTTGATCTGCTCTTCGCTTATACTCCTGGTTCGAACTTTTCAATCGATCCTTCACCTGGATGTGAAGTTCCTTCATCGCCTTTGTGAAATATTCTACATTAGCGCTCCTAATCGCAATTTTTTCTGAATCTCTCAACTCAAAAATTCCTCTCAGCTGCATGCCATAGAAAATCTAAAATGGACTCTTCCCTGTGCTTTTGTTAACTAAGTCATTATAAGAAAATTCTGCATGTGGTAATATGTTGTCCCACTGGCTGTGGTGTTCTGTCACCAGGCTTCTCAGCAAGTCTCCCATACTTCTGTTCACCACTTCTGTCTATCCATCTTTCTGAGGATGATAAGCTGAACTAAATGACAAGTTAGTCCCAGCTTCTTCCATAAGGTCCTCCAAAAGTGCCCTATGAACTTGGTGTCTCGATCTGAAACTATGCTTCTTGGTAAGCCATGAAGTTGACTGACTTCTTTGAAGAAAAAATTCACAATGTGAGTTGCATCACTGGTTTTCTGACATGGAATGAAATGTGCCATATTGGAAAATCTATCCACCACCACAAAGATTGAGTCAAAACCTCTTTGTGTTCTTGGCAACCCCAATATGAAATCCATGCTAATTGCATTCCAGGCCTATTAGGTATGGAAAATGGTTGATAAAACCCTACATTCTGTTTCCTTCCCTTTGAATGCTGACAAATTCTACATCTGTCCACGAATCTCTTGATGTCTGCTTGCATTCCCAGCCAAAAATATGACTCATTCAACTTTGTGAACGTCTTGTCATGACCAAAGTGCCCTGCCAATCCTCCACTGTGTTTCTGTTTCAACAGGTTCTCCCTCATGGAGCATTTCAGAATACAAATTTGATTACCTTTAAACAGTAATCCTTCCTGGATCATGTATTTTACCCATTGGCTTCTATCCCCAAGAATTGGATTCTCAGTTGCTTCGTACACCTCCTTAAAATCAGGATCATCCCTATACATGTCCCTAAGCTCATCAAAACCCAATGTTTTGACTCTGAACTCTTGCAAGAGAAAACACTTCCTGCTCAAAGCATTAACAACTTTTTTAGCAGTACCAGAAATATGTTTAATCACAAAAGTGAAATTTTTCATATACTCAACCCATTTCACATGTCTCTGATTCAACTTCTCCTATTGAGTCACAAACTGCAATGCATGATTGTCACTGTATAAGACAAACTCCTTCGGGATCAAGTAATGCCTCCATTTTTTCAATGCCTATATGATAGCATAGAATTCCTTATCATTTGTGGAGTACTTCACTTTTTCTTCATTCAAATTCTCGCTGAAGTATGCTATCAGCCTGTCATCTTGACTCAAGACTACCCCTATTTCAAATCCACTTGCATCGCATTTCACTTGAAATGTCTTTTGAAAATCCGACATCACCAGAATTGGTTGTTCCATGATCTTCCTATTCAACAAATTAAAATTCTTTTCAACTTCTTATGTCCAGTGAAAAGACTTATGTCTCTTCTTCACTGTGTCCATCATCGGTGCACTAATTCCACTGAAATTTTTGATGAACTTTCAGTAGAAACTAGCCAATCCGTGAAAACATCTCACCTCAAATATGTTTTCCGGTGATGGCCAATTCTTCATTACCTCCACCTTATATGGATCCATCCTCAACTCATCGACAGAAATAACAAATCCCAAATAAATGAGCTTTATCTTCATGAATGAGGATTTCTTCATATTCATCAACAGTTTCTCCTGTTGTAGCCTCTGCATGACTGTAGTCAAATGTTTCAGATGCTCGGCCATTGTTTTACTGAAAATCAGTATGTCATCTAGATACACAATGACAAATTTTTCGATGAACTCCCTCAAGACTTCATTCATCAGCCTCATGAAAGTACTTGGCACATTTGTTAAGCCAAACGGCATAACAAACCATTCATAAAACCCTTCATTGGTTTTGAAGGCCGTCTTCCACTTGTCACCTTCTCTCATGTGGATTTGATGATAACCGCTTTTCAAATCAATCTTTGAAAAGAATTTTTCTCCACTCAAGCAATCCATCAGATCATCCATCCTTGGTAATGGAAATCTATACCTAATGGTTATCTTGTTGATCACCCTAGAGTCAGTACACATCCTCCAGCCTCCGTCTTTTTTTGGACTGAGTACTGTTGGAACAACACATGGACTCAAGCTTTCCCTAACCAATCCTGGACTTGTCTTTTAACCTCTTCATTCTCTTACAGCGTCAATCTGTATGTGGCTTTATTTGGAAAATTGGCTCCTGGTATGAGATCAATATGATTACTCACACTTCTAATCGGTGGTAACGAATGAGGTAATTCATCCACTACTATGTCAGTAAACTCTTCCAATAGTTCTTGAACTTCTTCTGGTAAATCATCCACTCTTGTGTTGGTCAAAACAATCTTCGGTTTCCTGACCACAATGAACTGTGGATATTCCTTCTTCTTGACCTCGGTAAGAAGTTCCTTCCCACTCATGAGAAGTACAGTGTTTCTTACTTTTGATTTCACCTCCTTATCTTTGATTGGAAGCAACATGTGAGTTCTCCCATTATTCTCTAGGGTGTATGTGTTCATTCTTCCATCATGAATCACATTCCTATAATATTTCCACAGTCTACCTAGCAATAGATGACAAACATCCATGGGAATAACATCACAGAGTATCTTATCATTATATCCTCCTATCTTGAATTCAACTAAACACTGTTTAGTGACAGTTACCTGATGTCCTTTTTGTAGCCACAAAACTGTGTATGGGCTTGGATGATCAATCGTCTCCAGCTCCATATTTTCTACCATATATGTAGAAACAAGGGTATCTATGCTACCACCATCCACAATCACCTTGCATACCCTATCCTTGGTCTTGCAAGTAGTTCAGAAAATTTTTCTTCTTTGGACTGAACTCTCCACCTCCTTCTCTGGTGTCAAAAGATCTTTTCACATCATCATCGATCTTCCGCCTTCAGCATCTTCTACCTCAACATTCCACCTATGTGCTTCGGCGATGTGAGTTTCTCCCCCTTCTTTATTTTTATCTGGACACTCATAAAACTTGTGCCCATTCTTTCCACATGTGAAGCATGTTATTACTCCACCTCTTCCTCTTCCTCTACCTCTAGTATGAGGAAAAGTATTATTATCAACATAATCTCCTCTCTGTTCAGTATGTTGTCGTCTCTGTTCAGCATATTTCCTTCTCTATGAGCTTCCACCTCTCTCAGATTGAGTCTGAGGTTTCTTCCAGTCCTCCTTGGGTTTCTGGTATTTATCCTGGGCAACTGATTTGCCTCTGGGATGACTTCTGCCTTGACCTCTTTGACCCTGCTTTCAGTTCAGCTTCTCTTCAACCTTTAGAGTCACCTGATAAGCATCTTCCACTGTTCGGATGATTACCATGCTCATCTCATCCTGGATGTCGTATCTCAAGCCATTCATGTATATGGAAACCTTTTCATCATCGCTTCCCCGATGACCTGCCGTGATGTTCAGCCTATAGAATTCTTCAGTGTATTCCTTCACTGTCATCAGCTTCTATCTCAGGTT
>JASDQU011246410.1:15287-25847 GCA_032191745.1 Picea mariana | reverse complement strand
AGAAGCATCTAGAGTTACTCAAGCGTTGCAGACAACACTTGTCTCAAGGGGAGGGGCATGTTAAGCCCTAATATTGGCTCATTACCCCTTAATTGGGGCATATTATATTAGTAATGTTATTTTATTTATGTCGGCTTTAGGCCATTAGTTGTAATTATACCTCTTGGTATTCTATATATACCAAGGAGACATTTTCATTTTGAATCATCTTGTACTTGAACATTTAAGTGGGGTAAAAGGAGGTTGCCCCCTAGAAGAGGCTTATTATTTGAAATTATCTCTTTTTCAAGGCGTTGAGTACCTTTTTCTGAGGTTTTTCTATGTTATATTGATATTTGGTTCTTAACATTGCTATGATCCCAGTGACTTATGATCCCATGGAGGGTGTACTTGTTGTTTTTGTAGGACCATCCCGATGTACAGGTACATATGGGGAGATGATAATCTCATACCTCCATAGGGATCAAATTCGACCAGATGGATGCTGAGACCCCATCCAGGGGCATACATATACCAAAGGCTTGCACCAGAGAGAGAGGAGGATGTTCCACCAGAGATAGCTTGGTAGGCCTAGACCCAGGGGGGTCTTTTCTTTCCCCGTGAATGTTGGCCTTGGAAGGCCCATGATGTCACCTCTGTGACCCTTGAAGTCACCTAATGTTAGATGGACATGATGGAGGGATTTGTGTGCCAAGTGGCATGTGTGGCATGATCCAAAGGCCTTGGAAGGCCTAATATTTTTCTCCTGGAGGCCAACATCTCACCTAGGAGGCCCAAAGTCACCCTAGAAGGGCATGACATCACCTCTTTTGCATGTTTTAGGATTTAATTTTTCAAACTTATGTAAAAAATAGGACATTTGATGTAACAGGCCATGACGACCTTTTTGACCTAATTTTTTAATTAAAGGTCATTTGGATTGTATAAATAAGGGATTAATCCCTTTTTTTTTCACCATTCTTTCACTCACACAAGTGAGGTATGAAATTCGGCCTCTTTAAGGCTTATTGGTTGAAATTAAGTGGTGCACAACTCTTGGAGGAGGCTTGTCTTGGTGTATTTTGGCATTTTCTTGGTGGAAAGTATTCAACTAGGGAACTTTCTAGATTGCTCTTGGTGAATGTAAGTGAAAATATGAAATTATTCTTTCTTTTGAATGGTTATAGTATCTTCACTTTGAATTTACTAATATCATGAAATTCGTAGTATAAAATCCTAGGAGATTAAGCACATGTTATTGTCCTTATCTCAATAGTTATCCACCTACTAGATTTTTCTAGAAAACCTATCCATTGAAGCATGTGCTAGAGCCCTACCATTGTAGCACTCTAACACCCTTTCTTCATCAAGTTTTTTTTATCCCAAGCTTGAGCTAAAGAAGAAGGAAAACCGCTAGGGTGTTGGGTATGTTTTCCAGTGTAAATCTATGTGCATTATGTGTATGATCCATTGATTAATTTATGTTTTGCTTAAGAATCTGTATGCATTGCTTTAATTCACAGGTTTAAAACTTACATGTGGTATCAAAGCTCATTTTTGGCTTTAGAGGGTCGCCTTTGATACTGAGGGTTTGGCTCGGTCTTGATAGATCAAGTTTATCTTGAGTCTGTGATAAACCTGGGTTTAGTGGGAGCGTTTGCAGTGGTGATTCGAGTGTAGAAAGAGGAATGACGAGCTCTTCTGGAATCGAGATAGAGAATTTCAATGGTAAAAAATTTGAGCTATGGAAGATCAAGATGGAGGACCTTCTTGTAGACAAAGAATAATGGATCGTTGTGGATCTTGGTACACATCCTACTGGTACATAGCCTACTGGCACACAGTCAACTAGTACACAACCTACTAGTACAAAAAATACTTGTACACCACCTACTGGTATGTAGAAGGAAGATTGGGAGAAGTTGGATAGAAGAGCAAGAAGTATTATTCGACTCTGCCTGTCAGATTCAATGTTGTTGAATGTCTCGGGAGAATATACAACCAAGGAACTATGGGATAAGTTAGGGTATTTGTATCAATCAAATTCTATGGTAAACAAGCTGTTTCTTTGAAAGAAGTTGTATCATCTTAGGATGGAAGATGGAGATTGTGTGACAGAACATCTAAATGCCTTTAATACTCTGGTAAGTCAACTTGTCTCTGTTAATATTACGACTGCAGAAGAAGATAAGTGTATTACCTTGTTATGTTCTTTTCCAGACTCTTGGGATAATCTAGTTGTAGCAATTGGTAGTACCACTCAATCTACATTGAAGTATGAGGATGTAGTTTCATCCTTGTTATCTGAAGAGAAGAGGCAGAAAAGCATGGATGGTCATAAAACAAATGATTTATCTGTAAGAGGTCGTACCCAAGACAAGAATCTTGGTAATTCTTCAGGGGGGAGATCTAAATCTACAGGTAGATCTAAGTCGCCAGAAAAATATTTGAGGAAATGCTGGAAGTGTGGTAAAACAGGGCATTATAGAAAATATTGAAAATATAAGAAGGTTGATAAACCAAATGGATCTGATAGTACCTCTTCCATAGAGGAGAAAACCTCCACTGAAGAAGGAGGTGATGTTTACTTGGCATCTACAAGTACACATGCAGATCGTGATGTATGGTTGATCAACTCAGGTGCGTCATGCCATATGACTCCTTACAGGGAGTGGTTCTGTGAATATGAAAAATACAATGGTGGTGATGTATTCCTAGGAGATGAATTGACAACCAAAATCACGGGACATGGAAGGGTTAAGTTGCTACTAAAATATGGAAGGATTAGAACTCTCCCTGGGGTTCTGCACATTCCAAAACTAGCCAGGAGCCTAATATCTGTAAGCAAGTTGGATGATGCAGGAGTGGATACTATATTGGGAAAGGGCACTTGCAAGATGGTACGAGGAGAAATGGTGTTGATGAGGGGAGTTCGGTGTGGAACTCTATACAAGTTGTTGGGAAGCACATATACTAATGGGTGTAACAGTTCTATTGTCCCTAAGCAGAAAAATAAAGAAGACAAGCTCAATATTTCCCCAGGAAAGAAGACCATGTTGTGTCATAAAAGACTGGGGCATATTGGAAAAACAAGCCTTCAAACACTACACGGTAAAGGTATGGTTGAAGGTATGTCTAATTGCACTTTGTATTTTGATTTCTGTGAACATTTCATATATGGAAAACAAAATCGAGTAAGATTCTCATCTGGTGCTACAAGAGAAAAGGGGATCTTAGAGTTGATGCACAGTGATGTGGTTGGACCTATGCATGTTCCATCACTAGGTAAATTTGTGTATTATGTTTCATTCATAGATGATTTCTCAAGGAACACATGGATTTATTTTCTTAGAAAGAAATATGAGGTATTTGATAAATTCAAAGAGTTTAAGTCTCTGGTAGAAAATCAGATAGAGAAGAAAATAAAGGTATTGAGGACAGATAATGGTGGAGAATTCTATGGAAATGAATTCGAAGAATTTTGTAAGAAGTGTGGTATAGCAAGGTGATGCAACCCCCACCCCCCCTCCTGGGGGTTCTATGACCTCCCGGTCTAGGATATTTCAATTCTTCTGAGTCAGATTGACTCTTTAGGCCTTTTATAGACCCAAATTAACTACACAGGTCCCCTTTCACTGTTGGTGCAGGTCCTGTGATACCCACGACCTCTTTCTGCGTGATTATGAAATGTTGAGTTTCAGGCTCTAGCTCCTTTTTCATTAGCCCCTTTCTACATATGGTCCTGGGCTATGACCTCTCGTAAATATGTGATTGCAGGCATGGGAATGAGTGGTTTGAGACCAACCCTCTTTTCTCCCTGCAATTCACTACGAGGCACCACATATCCTTTTTCTAAAACCGTGGTGTAAATTGCGGCCCTCTCTAAGAAAATTAAAGCCCGAGCACCTTCTATCCCCACAATGCGAGGTGACCGTCGATCTCACGATCTTGATGGTGCTTTTGAACTGACAGCTCAGATTTGTCCCTTTCAATCAATGGTCATGATTGATTTCGGTAATCTAGACTTAGGGGTTTTAAGCTGTCAACCTTCACTTCCTCTGTAGTGACTATCTCCCGGAGTGGAAGATCTGCTAACACCTGTCCCTCGCAAATAGATGGTTCAAATGAACTCCAGCTCTCTAGCCTTCAGGAGTTCTTCTTTAACACCTTCTCTTTCTTCCAGAGTGATTTTCTTTGAAGTGGTAGAACCTTTGCCACATGTCCTCCTCAAATCGATGGCTCTAGTATGCTTCAGGGCTTCGACACTTTCTACCAAGACCATATCAACGGTCTTCAGTGCCCTTCTCGATCAATGGTAGAGATTCACTTCGAGGATTCAACGCTTTCATTCTCTTCTTTCCTCCGAAAGTATTTTGTACCTGGAGTTCTAGATATGACGCCATGCGTCCACCCATGAATCGACGACTCTCATCCGCTTTAGGACTTTGGCCTTTGGGATTCTCAAATCTCAACTCCTCCACGCTTTGCTTCTCCTGGATTACTTTATCCCAGATTTTATGATATAACGTCATGTTTCCTCCCACAAATCGATGACTTCCAACTACTTCTGCTATTTTGGATTCGAATATCTTAAATTATCCTCCACTTTCTCCCGGAGTTTACGATCTAACACCACGTGTCCCTCTGGATCTAACGGTCTAGATTCTCTTCGGCTCTTTGGGCTGCTTTCACCCGAAGATAATGGATTTCCACCACGTACCCTCTGGATCTGATGGTTCAATCTTCTCTTCGGCTCTTCGACTGCTTTCACTCGAAGACTCTAATCTCCTGACACATACCCTCCTGTCGATCAATGGTCAATATCGACTTCAGGTCTTCAACGATTCTTCTCTCTCCTTTGTCCACAAACTCCCAGAGTGCTTTTGCTCTGGAGTTATGGATCTTGTGCCACTTGTCCCCCTAGATGATGGAAGGTCCTTAATCACTTCGGGACTTTGGGACTTTGGCAAGTTCGCTCTCCTGCACACATGAAGGGTTAATGCTTGTGCACTTTACCTTGATCCAACGATTGCCGGTCCTTCATGCTTAGATCCACCAGATGGGATCTATTCTTTTCTCCTTCTCGCTTATCCTGTCTGGATGTGGGATTTGACGACCCATATTTCTTCCCACAATAGATATGATGAATTTTTTCATTCCTCCTCATGATATTTTGACTTCTTTCGACATAGAATATTTTCTAAGTGTTCAAAGGCTTCGGCCTTTGCTCCTCTTGCGAGTCTGGTCTCTTGGATATCATCTTCTCTTCTAAAAGCACTATCCCTTCTGATATTTTTAACTGACTCAAAACTCCTAAAGGGCCTCAACCCTTTTGTTTCCTTTCAAAGGAAAACTTCGTTCCCACCTGGAAACCTCCTGCTCAATGCACGCCTTGCAGAGTTCCTTATTACAGAGTGTTCAGTAACTCTGTCTCCCTCTGCCTCCTATGCACAGTTCCTCCTCCAAGGTATTCGGTAACCTTGAGGTTCCTATTGAGTTTTTTATCTCTCTGGTGCGCCCTCCTGGCACGTTCTTTTCTGACTCCATAGAGTTTAGATGCACACTCCTTGCGTTGGCTACAAAACCTCCAATGTTTTGTTGTGCACTCCTTGCACATCCTAAAGAATCCAGAATGATATTTTGAACTCAATGAAGATAAAAATATATATATATTCCTACTGCATATGAAATATATCACACATCTACAACATACATAAACACACAGATAACATTCACATAATACAGATAATTCATAAAACACACCATGTGCATGGAAAATTGTTTTTTTTTGTATTAAGATGAATGTTTGTTTACAAAATGTGTACATGGATTGGAATACAAAAAAGTCTCATTTCTTTCTCTCCTACTCCTATTCCTGAGATTTCGAACTTCTTAGGCTCTTTTTTCCTAACTCTCATTAGTCTCTTTTGAAAAACTGATACAAAGATCTCTTTTAAAAAAGAGAGTCTCTACGATCATATCCTCTCCTTCACCTAACCTCATCTATTACATTGAAGTTTCATAAATGGCCATCTAGTCTGAATTGAACCTAGAGCCATCAACCTGTCAGCCATTAAAGGAGACCTAATATTCTTCCTATACAAAGGCATTTCTTGGTCTTCACTCAACCTTACAGCATGAATCCATATAGGATCATATTTTAAATTTAAAAATGGGAGGGTCGGTGCCTCTCCCTCTCTTGAATGCGCATTGATGTGCTGAAATGATGGCACATTACTGAGGTGGAGCGATGCTCCTATATCATAATCCACTGCTGGGAAAATGATGAGATCTTGCTCATGAGCTCTTATGGTTTGCTGTTGAAATCCCCCTGGATCGCAAACTTTGCCTTGGAGCTGTCCTCTTTCTCCTTTTCTTTGATGTTGCTTCTTCTTCTTCTTCTTCTTCCTTGTTGCTATGGAAGGCTCTCCTCTGTTCAACTTCCCTTTGTTGACTGCTTCTTGTGCTGACCTCAACATCAACTCTCTTATCTCCTATATCACCCTGTCCAGTTGCTTTATATGTTGGTTCTCCTTATGCAGTATTCTCCACTGCACTTCCTCCTTATCAATGGGTAGATCATCCTAATCCCCCATGTTTTATTCTTCTATGGAATTATCTTGCCACCTTGCTGCAAACTCCAGTTCTACAGTCTCATCATGAAGTTGCTGCTCAGCTATCTACACTGACATATTACTTTCTGTTAGTCTCCCTGATGGCATACCTCCAACTTCCTCCATTTTCTCCCCAAGCTAGTATGCTCCTCCATCTATCTCCAACTTCACCTATTGGATATGTTGGATTTGGAATATCACCCTTCCCTCTAGGGATTCCAATTATTCATACAGCTCAACAAAATCCATGTTGTCTTTTTCTCCTTCTGTTGCAAGCTTCAGTGCTGCAGTCATCTCCTATTCAGCTTCCTGACTGAAAATTTTGAGCAATTTGGTTGAATGCTCTTTTCCTTTTGTTGGGTAGACATCACTGTATGCTCCATATCCTCTTCTTCGAAAGTCTCTATTGGTTGTCCTTCTGTTGCTGCACCTACAACACTTATGCTAACCTCTGCTTGGTTTCTTTGTAGGAATGATTTGATTCCTCCAATGTTCAGAACACTCCTCTGATCCTCTTCCTTTGTGATGTAAGCATTTAACTTCTCATCATATTCATTCACATGGTCTACAAACCCACATGAATCTTCACCTATGAACACTCCTTGCTGACCCAAACTCAATTCTGAGCTCCTGAGAATTTCATGAATTCTCATTTCCCTTCCCTTGCCCACCTAGCA
Source organism: Picea mariana (assembly GCA_032191745.1). Taxonomy (NCBI): domain Eukaryota; kingdom Viridiplantae; phylum Streptophyta; class Pinopsida; order Pinales; family Pinaceae; genus Picea; species Picea mariana. The sequence goes on along the minus strand of JASDQU011246410.1, from coordinate 18,577 downwards.
ATTTGGGATTTCTCTCCCGCTCTCCTATTAGTCTATGAGAACTCTTCATCCCATCTCATTTCCCACCTGGAAATATGAATTTCCACTATTTTCCTCCTGACAGTCTAAGAGATATTCACTTGATATCATATCATTTCTCACCTGGAAAATTGAAAATTCATCTCTACCCTCCTGGAAATTTATGAGACCCTCTGTTGATCTCTCTTCCTCATCACTGAGGGTTTTTCCAATTTCTGGTTCACAGATGTAAACCACTTCCTCTGTGTCTCTGAGGTTTTCAACATGCCTCAACCACCTTCTCAATTCTTGTTGCTACCTTCTAGCCAACATATTCTGAACAAGACATTTTGCCTTCTTGTTCAGAGGCCATTCGTACCTCCAGTGTACCTTTGCCTCATGTTGCATTTTCAATGCTAGACTATACATCCTTGCTCTTATCTCTATGAGCACCATATCCATATATGGCTTTCTTTTCTTCTTGTGCTCTTCTCTCTGACCATGTTCATGGCCTTCAATAGCCATTTCCACCTTCAGCTTTTCCTCTTGACAAGTCTTGTGGATTACTCTGCATCTGAGAGCATCTCCATCTTCTTCCTACAACTCACCTGGCTGTTTAAAATTTTGTTGTTGCACTCGTGAAACAACCTTCTCATAGAGCATCAGTACTCTACTTCCTTTCACCTACTGTCTACAGAAAAATTTGAACTTTTGATATCACCTAATGTTACAAGATTTATCTCCTTTTACCGTCTCCCTCTTGTATGTTGGTTGCAAACAAAATTCGGTCTTCTCCTCTTTTTCTTTCGCCTGAAATCTACAGAAGAAATTTGTTCTCTGATACCACATGATGGTATCAGAGTATCTCCTTTCATCATATCTCCTTTGTATGTTTTCTACAAATAAAATAAAAAATTATCCTCTGTCTCCTTTTGCCTAAAGTCTATAGAGAAAAATCGGCTCTGATACCACCTATTGGTATTAGAGTATTTTCTTTATCTACTCTCTCCTATAGAAATTAAAAAATCTGGGCTCTGATACCACCTGATGTAGCCCCCCCTCCCCTCCTGGGGGTTCTGCAACCTCCCAGTATAGGATCTTTCAATTCTTTTGAGTCAGATTGACTCTTTGGGCCTTTGCTAGACCTAAATTAACTACACATTTCCCCTTTTGTTGTTGGTGTGGGTCCTGTGATACCCGCGACCTCTTTCTATGCGATTTTGAAACGTTGAGTTTTAGGCTCTAGCTCCTTTTTCATTAGCCCCTTTCTACATATGGTCCTGGGCTATGACCTCTCATAAATATGTGATTGCAGGCATGGGAAAGAGTGGTTTGAGACAAACTCGCTTTTCTCCCCACAATTCACTATGAGGCACCACGTATCCTTTTTCTAAAACCCTAGTTTAAATTGTGGCCCGCTCTAAGAAAATTAAAGCCTGAGCACCTTCTATCCCAACAATATGAGGTGATCGTCAATCTCATGATCTTGAAGGTGCTTCTGAACTAACGACTCAGATCTATCCATTTCAATCAACGGTCATGATTGATTTTGGCAATCCGAAATTCGAGGTTTTCAACTCTCATCCTTCACTTCCTCTGCAATGACTATCTCCCGGAGTGGAAGAAAATGGACATTTCAAATGAAATCTAGATCTTTAGCCTTTGGGAGTTCTTGTTTAACACCTTCTCTTTATTCCGGAGTGATTTTCTCCGAAGTGGTAGATACTCTGCCACGTATCCTCCTCAAATCGATGGTTCTAGTCCGCTTCAGGGCTTTGACACTTTCTACCAAGACCAGATCAACGGTCTTCGACACCCTTCTCAATCAATGGTTGAGATTCACTTCAGGGATTCGACGCTTTCACTCTCTACTTTCCTTCGGAGTATTTTGTACCCAGAGTTCTGGATCTGACACCATGTGTCCACCTCCAAATCGATGACTCTCATCCACTTCGAAACTTTGACCTTCAAGAATATCAAATCTCAACTCCTCCATGCTTTGCTTATCCCGGATTTAATGATCTAACGCTGCATTTCCTCTCGTAGATCGAAGGCTCCCAACTACTTCAACTATTTGGGATTCAACGATCTCAAATTCTCCTCCTTCGCTTTCTCCTATATTTCTTTCTCTCGGAGTTTACGATCTAACGCCACGTGTCCCTTTGGATCTAATGATCTAGATTCTCTTTGGCTCTTTGGGCTTCTTTCACCCGAAGACATTGGATTTCTACCACATACCCTCTAGATCTAATGGTTCAGGCTTCTCTTTGACTCTTCAGCTTCTTTCACCCGAAGACTCCGATATTCTGACACGTACCCTCCTGGCGATCAATGGTCAAGATCGACTTTGTCTCTTCGGTGATTCTACTGTCTCCTTTTTCCACCAAATCCTGGAGTGATTTTTCTTTGGAGTTATGGATCTTGCGCCACCTGTCCCCCTGGATGATGGATGGTCCCTAATCACTTCGGGACTTCAGGACTTTGTCAAGTCCGCTCTCCTGTACACACAAAGGGTTATTGCTCATGCACTTTACCTTGATCCAACGATTGTTGGTCCTTTGCACTTCGATCCAACGGATGGGATCTGTTCTTTTCTCATTCGTGCTTCTCCTGTCTGGATGTGGGATTCGACGACCTAGATTACAATAGATCTGACATCCGATGTCTCTCCTCCTCGTGATATTTTGACTTCTTCCGACGTAGAATATTTTCTAAGTGTTCAAAGGCTTTGGCCTTTTCTCCTCCTACGAGTCCAGTCTCTTGGATCTCATCTTCACTTTTGAAAGTGCTATCCCTTCTAATATTTTTAACTGACTCATAACTCCTAAAGGGTATCAAACCTTATGTCTCCTTTCAAAGGAAAACTTTGTGCCCACCTGGAAACCTCCTGCTCAATGGATACCTTGCAGAGTTCCTTCTTTCAGAGTGTTCAGTAACTTTATCTCCCTATGTCTTCTCTGCTCAGTTCCTCCTCCAGGGTATTCAATAACCTTAAGGTTCCTCTTTGTTTGACAAAATAGGTATTCCAATAAAGGACGAACACCTTTAGTAACCACTCACATAACCAGATCAAATATCAACACACTAATGTTTTCACATGGTAAAACCCCTACGGGGAAACATCCATGGCCCTAGCCAATGCAGCCACTTGGAGAAGCTTATTAATGCAAAGAAAAAGATTACAGAGAGATTTTACAATAGAGTTTCTCACAATCGATCATCAACAAATGACCCTTTGTGCTCTTTAAATACAGATCATGGACCAATCGGGTGCTAAGCCATGGATGAATGGT
>JASDQU011246410.1:0-14862 GCA_032191745.1 Picea mariana | reverse complement strand
GAAAAAGAGCACTGATTGTTGTTGTTGTTGTTGTTGTTGTGGAAGATGGCCTTGGAGAGCATGCTAAAAAAAAAACTCTTTTCACACAAGAAAAAATTTTCGCTTCTCGATGACAACAAGGGTTAGATCTCGGTTAGCTTACCTAGAAGACGAACCTTTTACTATTTGTTTCTAATTTATTGAGATCGCACAGGGAGTGGGGCAAAGAGAATATGCAGATCTAAACGAGTAGCAACCCAGAAATAAAAAATACAAACCGAAATAAAATCAAAATAAAAATTTGCAGAAATTTAAAAAATGTGTATTTAGGTTTTATACCTTCGGATCTGACTGTAATGGTCGTATATTGGGCAAATGGAAACCTTTTCGAGTGAAACAAAAAGTGTTCCTGAATGAAATGAGTTCTCCGGATGCAATGGAATAGTCCTCTCAGCCTAGAAATATATGGAAATTCCAGAAAATGGAGATGAGACAACTCAGCTTCACGATCTCGATCTACACCAGGAATGGGTCTTCAAATGGGCTCTAATACCATGTTTGACAACACAGGTATTCCAATAGAGGATGAACAACTTTAGTAACCACTCACATAACCAGATCAAATATCAACACACCAATGTTTTCACGTGGTAAAACCCCTACGGGGAAACATCCACGACCCCAGCCAACAAGACCACTTGGAGCAGTTTATTAATGCAAAGAAAAAGATTACAGAGATATTTTACAATAGCGTTTCTCATAATAGATCATCGACAAATGACCCTCCATTCTCTTTAAATAGAGATCATGGACCAATTGGGTGTTAAGCCACAAATCAATGGCTGTTAAGATCGAGGAGAGTATGAATCGTCGAATCACTCTATGTCGAGAACATATCGTGACCGTTGGATTTCCTAACTACAAATGCATACTAATGCACACTAAAGAAACACACTTGTACCTAACGACACAATAGACCAAGTAGATCTTAACTAACTCCTAAGTGTCTAAATATCCTAACACTCTTGATTTTTTGATCACTCTGGTGCGCCCTCCTGACACGTTCTTTTCTGACTCCACATATTTCATATGTGCACTCCTTGTGCTGGCTACAAAACCTCCAATGTTCTGTTGTGCACTCCTTGCATAGCCTAAAGAATCCAAAATGATATTTTGAAATCAATGAAGATAAAGAAATGTATCTTCCTACTGCAGATGAAATCTATCAAGCATCTACAACATACATAAACACACAGATAACATTCACATAATACAAATAATTCATAAAACACACCATATGCAAAAAAACTGCTTTTCTTTGTATTAAGATGAATGTCTATTTACAAAATGTGTACATAGACTGGACTACAACAAAGTCTCGTTTCTTTCTCTCCTACTCCTATTCTTGAGATTTCGAACATCTTAGGCTCTTTTTTCCTAACTCTCATCAGTCTCTTTTGAAAAATGAATACAAAGATCTCTTTTACAAAAGAGGGGCTCTATGGGCCTATCCTCTCCTTCACCTAACCTCATCTATTACATCGAAGTTTCATAAATGGCCATCTAGTCTGAATTGAACCTAGAGCCATCAACCTCTCATCCATTAAATGCGACCTTATCTTCTTCCTGTACAAAGGCATGGCTTGGTCTTCACTCAACCTTACAGCATGAATCCGTATAGGATCATATTTTAAATTTAAAAATGGGAGGGTCGATGCCTCTCCCTCTCTTGAATGTGCGTTGATGTGTTGAAATTATAGCACATTACTGAGGTGGAGAGATGCTCCTGCATCACAAGGCATAAGAATACTCCATACACACCTTAGAAGAATGGAGTTGCAGAAGGATGAACATGACACTGATGGAAAAAGCAAGGAGCATGGTCAATGGTGTCGAGTTAGGTTAGGAATTTTGGGGAGAGACAATGGCTAAAACATGTTACCTGGTCAATCGATCAACTTCATCAGGGCTGGATGATAAAACTCTACACAAGGTATGGACTGGAAAGAAAATCTCTCTTAAACATCTTAGAGTGTTTGGTTGTGATGCTTATGTACATGTTCCAAAGGAAATATGATTAAGCTAGATAAAAAGGCTGAAAAGCCTATCTTTATTGGTTATAAAGATGGTGTGATAGGTTACAATATTTGGAACCCATAAACTAAGAAGATTGTTTACAGTCGAGATGTTGTGTTTAGAGAGGTAAAACATGTTTCCAAATAGGAATTCCTACCAAGGCAAGAAGAACCTGAGAAAATAGAGTTTGAGTTGGATGATGCCAAATTTGAATCATCTGAAGAAGATGAAGCAGAAGAAGAAGAACCTCATACCCCAGTATTGAGGAGATCAGTGAGGGAAAGAAGGAAACCAAAAAGGTATAGTCCACCTGATTTTTGTTCTAATTTTTCTTTATCTATTACTTATGATGATCCCAGAACCGTCAGGGAAGTAAATTCAGAGGATAGTAAACTATAGAAGAAGGCCATGGTTGAAGAAATGGATGCCTTGGATAAGAATGAGGCATGGGATATAATTGAGTTGCCATCTAGAAGAAAATATGTTGGTAGAAAATGGTTGTTTAAGAAGAAGTTTAATGCAGAAGGAAAGGTGGAGAAATACAAAGCTCGGTTAGTAGCAAAAGGTTATTCCCAGGTAGAGGGAGTTGAATTTGGTGAGAATTTTTCTCTTGTTGCCAAGTTAACATATATTATATATTTTTTATCTATTGTTGTTGATTTTGATCTTGAAGTGGAACAGATGGATGTGAAGACAACATTCCTACATGGGGATATGGAAGAAGAAATCTACATGAAGCAACTAGAAGGATTTGTAGTGAAGGGAAAAAAAGTGTTGGTTTGTAAGCTAAAGAAGTCACTATATGGTTTGAAGAAATCACCTAGGATGTGGTACAAAAATTTTGACACATACATCCTTGGATTAGGATTTGTGAGAAGCAGGGTTGATCACTGTGTATATTCCAAGCAGGTTGGTAATCAATTTATTTATGTAGTGTTGTATGTTGATGACATGTTGTTGGTAGGAAATAACATGGATGTTATCAAGGAGGTGAAATCACAACTATCCTTCAAATTTTACATGAAAGATCTCGGTGCTGCTAACTTCATTCTGGGAATGGAGATTAAAAGAGATTGTGCAAACATAAAACTTTGGTTGAATCGGAGAAAATATGTTGAGACGATATTGCATAGGTTTAATATGCATGTAAGTAAACCAATCAAGGTTCCTATTTCTATAGGTGTAAAGTTATCTGCATATCAACGTCCCAAGACACGGGAAGAAGAAGAGGACATTTCCCATGTTCCATATGTCAGTGTAGTTGGCAATTTGATGTATGAAATGGTCTATACTAGATCGAACATTGCACATGCAATGGGAGTTTTGAGCACGTATATGTCAAAACTAGGGAAGAGCATTGGACAACAGTAAAGAGGGTCTTCAGGTATCTTCGTGGAACTATCAGTTATGGATTGTAATACCAAGGAAGACAAGGATTGGACAGAGTGGTGGGCATACATGGCTTTGTTGATGCAGACTAGGCTAGAGATCTGGATCACATAAGATAAGTGGGTATGTGTTTAAACTATTTGGAGGAGCAATAAGTTGGATGAGAAAAAGACAGGGTGTAGTGTCACTCTCAACTATAGAAGCTAAACACATGGCAGTCACTCATGCAAGAAAGGAAGTAGTATGGTTACAGAGATTGTGTTCAGGTATTGGTTTGGTACAACAAGAAGTGAGATTAGATTGGGACAGTTAGAGTGCAATATTCCTGGAAAAGAACCCAACTTATCATTCGAATACAAAGCATATTGATGCTCAGTATCACTTTGTGAGAGACATGGTTGAAGAAAAGAAGGTGTTGCTGGAAAAGGTTGACACTTTGAAGAATTCTGCAGATTCATTGACAAAGTCTGTGAGCACAGAAAAGTTCTCCTGGTGTAGAGTAACAATGGGCATTGCTGCCCTAGATTTTTGACTATATAATCTTGTGAACCCCTGTATGCAAAGAAAACAACAAGTGGAAGAATGTTGGGTATGTGTTATATTCTTTGTATGTGTGTGTGTGGGCACATCAGATTCGACAACTGCGTCTGACGATCCCAACTTCCTTCACTAGTTGTGTCGTGTGCATCATGCACTTCCTAGGGGGGTCCCAGGGGGGGCCGGTATTCCCCCCACCCTGTTTACGCACAGAGTTCAACTCTGGGGCATCACCCCGAAATTTGTTTTTGGGCGGTTTTTGCTATTTTAGCGGATTTTTCTATTTTTAGTGGTTCTCTAAATTAATCCCGGATTAAGGGATTAGGGTTTTGGTAGCTACGAAATACCTAAAACATTGTATATATTGTATGGTGAATGGTGAAATTAATACAATACAGAGTTGATAGGTGTGGCACCAAGGAAGGTTGGTTTCTCTCGATTAAGGGTTTCCAGTGTAAATCTTTGTGTACTATGTGTATGAGCCATTGATTAATTTATGTTTTTCTTAAGAATCTATATGCATTTCTTTACTTCACTAGTTTAAAACCTACATAGGGCCTAGGGTTACCTACTTCCTAGTAGTCGTTTTCCTTCTAGGGTTTGATGATTGAGGCCTTGGGTTACCAACACCCCAACCATTCTCCCTCTAGTCTCTAGTTCACCTATTATCATTTGTTTCCTTCAAGATTGTTGCTGCAAAAGTGACTCCATTAGCCCTAAAGACACTGGTTATTACCTCACACTTGGTTGATTGATCAAAACAACCCCCAAACCATTAACCTCAAGCTATTTACTAACTATTCATAACCCTAGATTAGATTAATTTACTAACATACTTGTTGTTACAAAAGTAAGCTACAACCATATATTGCAGCAGTAAAAGCACCTAAAATAAATTATTAAAGTTTCTTTTTACATTGCCTTATTAGCTTCTGACAAGTGCTAGCATATTGCTATTATTAGGTTACCATTTTGGGTCATTTTGAAGCTTGTTTAAGGCATAAATTGTGAAGCTATCATCATATCTACATTGTTGTTATAAATTTTTGTTTGCTTCATTTTATATCAACTTATTTATTTTATTTAAAATTCCAAGGTTTTATGAAGCACGAACATCAATCGTTACTTGCAAAATAGTGTTTTCTTGTTGTCTTGTTATGTCTAGGTACACTTAAGAATAAATTTTCTTCATATTATTAAACCTTTGGGACTTTCTGATTGGTGTGACTTGTGAGAGGGTAGAACTTTTCTTGATACCATTACCTTTTCCTTCTCAAACCCCAGGTCATCAAGGATGTCTCCCATAGGATTTTACCCCTAAAGTGATCCAGGTGGATATCGGTGGCCACCCACCTTTTTCAACTGGCTCAAAACCGTTTTCTGGCAATTTTGGCAATTTACTATTTTTAGCAATTTTTAACTTCTAGGGCCATTTTGAGGGCCCAAATGAAGGTTTTTCGAGATTGAGGTTCTCCATGATAGCTAAAGTCATAATTGAGCCCCCAAAATGAATTTCCTCGATGATACCATTCCAAAGAGCTATCATATGCCTAAAACGGAGATCGTATGCAAAAGTTACGACCCCAGGAAGTTGATGTACTAACATACCCAAATGGGGCCCACATGACTTTTGGTGCTTCATCTCCTAGGGTTAGGTTTTTGGATGTCTAGGGTTTTTTCCATTCTTGTTTATTGTAAAAATGCCTTCAGAGCCTCATTGTAATCATCTTCTTGCGAATGTGAGTAGCCATCACATCTCCTCTTAGAGATAAGCTGCCACCATTCTAGCGAGTCTTTCACTCTGTATTTTTATAGTCTCTGTGCATTTCTTTCATTAATAGAAATCATGTATTACTGTATATCTATTTTTATGGTTGCATCTCTGATACATTTCTGTTATATTATTGAATATCTGCGATATCCCTATGCATTTCTTTATTATATCTCCGCTCTCATTTCGTGCCGAAAATAATTCGGATCATAAAGAGAAAGAGGTGTCTTATTTAGGTGATAGTTATAGGAAAACGTCTTGTTATGCCTATTTACCGTCCACTTGCCTTTGGATTTTTGGCAAGTACAAATTGTGCGATAACAAATCCCACACTTCAAGGGTGAATAGGTCACTCTAGGGAGGCAATCCCAATGACCCTAGGGGGATTTATATGGATATGAATATTGATGGAAACGAAGCCCCTAAAGTTCAATTCTGAGTGGATTGAAAGGTAGAAAGAGATTCATTTCAAATAAAGTAATTGTTTCCCCACATGTATAACACTTCTATGGATGATTGTACCTGCTCAAGACACAAGAAAAGACACTTTGTAATAGTAATATGTTAGTTGGATCATAAATTTAATCTTGTTGTCCCTAAGAGAAAAACTAGTAAATGACTAGATAAACTCAAGATGAAAATCCAATACTCTTAGCATAAAAGATAAGGAAGTTGTAAACACTTGTAAGCAGAAAATGATATCATCCTTATGGCTATAACATTAAATGTATTACAGCAAGAAAATCAGTCCCTGAAATCTCCTCAAACTTTGACAAAAAGTGTGTTGGACCAAGGAGAACAAGTGTGCAAACTTTGAGCAAAATCCAATGGTTGATAAGAGAGTTATTCAAGAAATTAAGTTAGAGTTTATGCATCCCTAATGGCTGAAGATGCAATTTTATAACAACAACAATAAGTACCCCCTATATGGGGATGCCCTAGTGGTTGTGAGGTCCCCAAGGCACAAGGAAAACAATCCACTTTGCAAGAAGTAAAAATGACCGAAAATCATGTTTCCCAATGCAATATTTTATTTCTCCAATGAAAAAAATCAATGACTAGTACCTTTACTATTGGGTTAATGGAGTCACATGGAGCTTAAAGAAGCTACCTCCTTGGGGGTGTAAGCCCTTTTACTCCCCAAGGAAATTTTCTCTAAGCTAGGGTTTAAGCTAATAGGGTGAATGCCCTTATACTTCTCTTAGCAAACCCTTAATCAATGAGATGAAGAAAATAAAATTATGAAGGCTATGGTGGGGTTGTATTCCCTTATACTTCCCACCTATCTCATGGCATAACAATACTTGACTTGAATAAAATGATAGCAAGAGAGTAAAAACCATACCAAGATCAAGAGAAATGCTAAGACAATTCAACACAAGATCTAGAAATCATCATCCAAAGCTAGTGCTAGGACTTCCTCCATCAACCATTCATAAAATAGCCATAAAACAAGTGAAAAAGAGATAAAAGAGCCAAGGGGGGAATTTTTTTTAGACCAAGTCTCTCACAAGAGGGAGAGTTATGATTAAAATGAGTTCTTATGATCTCTATTTATACAAAATGTAGCTAACATAGCTTGTCCACAAAATAAGGAGTAAAACACAATATTAGGGGTAAACAACCCTAATATTTTCCCCTTAACAAAGTAATATTAAAAAATTCATTTAAAATTTCACTTTTTGCACAAATACAACCCTAATTTAGGAGGACATCACCCCTTTAGGGGACATTTTTCCACTTTGAGGAGGTCGTTGGTGTTGGAGAAGCATGGAATGGCCTCCAAAGGCCATGTGTCAAGCATATAGGCACTCATATCATGGTGAATACTCTTCTCCTTCTCAAACATCCATGTGTCAAAGAGTGGCATCTCACCACCATGCCCTAGCCCCCCAATATCATGACGTCAGGCTAAAAAATGGAATGTTTTTCCCCTCCTAGGAAAATCGTTTGGAAAGTAGGGGGTAGGCTAGGTTGTCCAAGTCATAATCAAGGCCATACAAGTCTAATATCTCTCATTTGGCATGCGGGCCCATGACATCCAACCTGTGGGCTTGTAGCCCCATGGAAGCCCAAGCTAGGCTTGTTCTCCCAAAATTGTCCACCAAGTAGGTCCTGTAAAGAAAAATGAGCATGCCCTCCAATGATCTCAAGTCATAACATCATGATAAGTTAATCTAATCAATAAGTAATCCATCTAAGCATGTGCATCAAATATGACTATATCAAACAATTAACAACTCAAAGACACTATGTGACTTGTCAAGATTAAGTATGGGAGGGTTGACGAGGTGTCCTATTGGGTAGATCTCCCTCTCTAAGACATGTAAAGTGGATGAGGTGGTAGGGGTCAATACTTAATGGGCATAGGGATCATGACATACAAGGGTTAGTAGTGTCTCATTAATGGGTGTCTTTGTAGAGGGTGTGTGGTACCTTCGTCCGCAATGCACTTTTTCCAATCCCATCAATTTCCTTTCATATTTCTTTCTTTATTTTCTTTCAATATACCATAAGGAGAGATTGAAGGTCACTTCCCTGGCGTGGTGACCAACTCGTGGAAATTGTTGAAATATTGTAACTGCAAAGAATATTATAATAATAATTGGGTTATTATCTTATAGATCGATCCCCTTTCATGGATTGATCATGTCAGGACTTATGTACGAACAAATCCCCTTTTTTGGATTGGTCAAACCATGTTGATATGATACTAATTAAGAAGTCAGACCTAGGGATAGTTAAAGTAGTTTTAACCACTATTTGAAGAATTCATCCCTACCTAATGAAGAGACACAACCCTAATGCTCCTCAGCTAGTATAAATAAGAGAGGATGCGCCTCTTTAGCTCACTCACTCAAGTCACTCATATAGTGTGCAAGTTTGAAGGAAGATGCAGTTAGAAGAAGGAGAAGAGAGAAGCGCATTGCTCAATCTTGGATATTATTTAGTGTTTTATCTTTTATCTTGGGATTGTATTGGCAACCTATATTAAGGAATATTTTTTCATTTTTTCTCACCCATGAGGGTTTCCTAGGATAAAATGTTGTGTACCTTGTGATTGTGTTTCTCTTAGTGATATTGCTTATGTTATTATTGTCTAGTAAATTGAAAAGAACTTCATAGCAACTCTAAATTTAACATGGTATCAGAGCTTGACTGAATATAACACCTTTCATTGAGTAACCAAAAACTTCATTATTGTCGTACAAGAAAATTAGGGATTTTTGTTGGAAGGGAATTTCATCCTAAAAACCATCTAGGGAAGTGTGCCCTATCCTAGCAAACTCTTTGGAAATTTGAGTGCACCTTTTAAGTGGCCAGAGACTCTGGAAAGTGAAACCCTAGTTTTGGTTGGTACCAGAAAACCAGGAAAGAAAAACCAATACTAGAAGTACCAATCCATATTTGCGCAGGCTCAGTTTGAAGGGGTAAAATTTGGATTTTCTAAAAATAGACTGCACCAGTCTACTCGCCTCAGCCCAACACACCTCCTGGTAAGTTCATATTTAATTCTAAGCACTTTCAATTTTTGCTCATTTCCCATCTCCAGGTCAAGATGTTTGCAAGCACCAAGCTTGTTGACAAGTTAAAAGGTGTAGAAAACTTTCGTGCCTGGAATTATAGTATTGCACTCATTCTTGAATAGAATGACCTTGCAAAATTCATAAAGGAAAATGTGATGGAACCCAAAGAAGATGCAGCTAAAGAAAAGTACAAGAAGGATATGGTTAGGGCCAAAAGGATCATTGTAGACTCCATTAAATATCACTTGATCCCTCAAGTGGATTCTAAGAACACTCCAAAATAAATGTTTGATTCCCTAACCAAAATGTATGAAGGAAGGAATATCAACCGGAATATGAATGTGAGAACCCAACTCAAGAATTAAAATATGTAGAAAGGAGAAACCATTCATGACTATTTGTCTAGGGTTTCTCAATTCAAGGAACAATTAGAAACAATTGGAGACAACCTAGATGAATATGAACTCATAATGACAACTCTTAATGGTCTCACAAGAACTTGGGATGCCTTCATCCAAACTATCTATGCAAGAAAGGAGAAACTCCAATTTGACAGTCTTTGGGAAGAATGTGTTCAAGAAGAAGCAAGAGTAGCCAACTAAGAATAATTATTATTAAGAGATGAATATCAAGCCCTGGTTTCTCATGCTAAAGGAGGAAATAAAAGGTCTCACTTCCAAAATGAGACCCACCTTCTTAAGGAATCGCACTCCCCAAAGATATGCACCCATTTCCATAAAGAATCTTACCCTCCAAGGAGATTATAGAAATATCAGAAGGGTCAAAGAAGAGAAAAATATTTCTCCTCTTATCAATGCTATCATTGTGATAAGATGGGACACATTTCTAAGAATTTTCCTTCCAGAAGTGAATAATACAAGAAGAGAAATAACAAAAGACATCATGCCCATGCAGTTGAAGATAATGATCCACCTACGAAGATGATTAAAGAAAATATTGAAGACTATGTTTTATTCTTTGCTCTCTCAAGATATGTGACACCTAGAGAAGATACTTGGCTCATAGATATCAGTGCTTCTAAGAACATTATAGGTCAGAGAGACGTCTCTCTAGCCTTACAGAAAAGAAATTTCCCCAGAAATTTACACTCCAAGATGATTACCAGTACCCTATCAAAGGAGTGGGAGAATCCACCTACAAAATTGATTCAGGGAACCCGATGAAAATGAAGGATGTACTATATGTACCAGGTTTGACAAATAACTTACTTTCTATCTCAACTTTAGATAATAAAGGATTCATAGTTTCATTCAGAGATGGTGAATTTCTCATGTGTCCTAAAGGAAAAACCATAGAAGATGCAATTTTTATTGGAACAGAAGAAGGTGTCTTGTATAAGTTAAAAGGTCACTTAGATGCAACCTTGACTCACTCCACTGAGATTCCATGTGAACTTGGCATAGAATACTATCTCACATCAACTATAAAGCCTTACCATATGTAATTAAGGTAGTTACAAGTCTACCATAATTCAAGGTTTATCATGAAGGTGTGTGCAAGGTATGTGCACAAGGAAAGAACATAAAGAATCATTTCCCAAAGAGAGACAGTAAAGAAGAAGGAATCTTGGAGCTCATCCACTCATATGTATGTGGCCTATTATCATGCAATTTGTACTTTCCCAAAGCCAAAGGAAAGTGGATATTGAATTGGCGTAAAAAGGAGGATAACCTATCATTGTCACCTTAATAGGAAACCTCTTTCTATTTAGGAGTATATCACAGTACCCCAGGGGAGACGTCCCCAGTGACCTGGGGGTTTGAGAAGGCTAAGGTAGAAGCTTTAAGAAAGTGCCACCCCTCTCACAGGTCACTCCGATCGAAAGTTACAAGGTTTTACTAAGATAAAGTAAAACATAAATTAAGCGTACCTGCCCAGAACAAGAAAAAAAATAGAAAATAAATGCAATTTGCAAGTACCATATGATGTCAACGCTTCATAAAACCATAAAATTCTGAAATATAAACATGTTGATATAGAACTGAAGCAATGTAAATATTTATAGCAGCAATGAATATTTAGTAACAACCACAACAATTAGGCCTCACTAATGCTTAAAAATGACAAGATACAATTGCCTTAAGTTGACAAAATGATAATAGTTGTTAGAAGCAATTATGGCAATGTTTAATCAGATTTTAATCTTTCTTTTAGGATGAATTTTTTGTTGTTATATATGGTTGTAGCAATCCTTTGAAACAAAAACAAATTAGTTAGTGAGTTAGTCTAGTTTAAAGTTAGTAGGAGTTTTTGAAAGTCTTAGGGAAGATGGTTTAAGAGTTGTTTGGTCAATCAATCACTTGGAAGGAGTGGACTAGTACCTTTTAGGGTAATGGAGTCAAGGTTACCAGCAACAAATCTTAGAGGAAACAACAATGATAATAGATAATCTAAAGGAATGGGTGAGATGATTGAGGTGTTAGTAACCTAAGGCCTCAATGTCTAAACCTCAGAAGAAAAGACTGCTAGAAAGTAAGTAACCTTAGGCCCTAGCGATTTCCTTCTTTCTTAGATTAAGTTTGAAATAAAATATATGAAGCTAATGAAGTAATGCTACTAGAGTGCTACAAAGGTAGGGCTCTAGTCTAATCTTCAAAAGAGATGTCCTCTAGCAATTTCAAGTAGGTGGAAAATTATAAGGAAAAGGATAGTAACATATGCTTCTCCCCTAGGGTTTCAAACTAGCAATTTCATAATCTTAGAAATGAACAAGAAAATTTACCATAACCATTCCAAATAAAATGAAGAATTGCATATTTACTTACTTCATCAAGATAAATCTAGCAACAAACCCTAGTTGAAGACTTTCCACCATAAAAATGCCAAAATACACCAAGAATAGCCTCTCCAAGAAGTTGCACACCACTTAATTTCAACCAAATACCTTAAAGAGGGACCAATTTCAGACCTCACACTTGTGTGAGTGAAAGATGATGAAAAAATACAAGAGATTTATCTCTTATTTATACAATGACAATGCCCTTTAATTGTCTTTTAGGTAAAAATGGTTTGACATGGCAAGTTTACATCAAAAATCCAATTTTAAATAAAATTAACAATTAAAAACCCTGATTTGTCTTTAGGCATGATGTCATGCCCCTCTTAGGGTGAAATTAGGCCCCATCATGGAACGCTAGGCCTCAAAAGGCCTTAGAAGTTGCCACACGATCCAACCATGCCGTCCTCATGCCAAAACCCTAACTGGATGATGTCAAGGCTCAATGTGATGACATCAGGGGCCTTCAAGGGCCAATGTCATGGTGGGAGGGAAAGACCCCCCTAGGTCTAGGCTTGCCAGAGTGTCTAGAAGGAAACATTCTTCTTCTTTCCTGGTACCATCCTCTGGTGTATCTCTGCCCCTGGCTGGGGTCACAACATCCATCTGGTGGGATTTTATCCCCATGGAGGTCTGAGCTAATCATCTCCCCATATGTACCTGTCAACTGGGCATGGACCTGTAATAAAACAAAGTACACCCTCCATGGGCTGATAAGTCAAAGGGATCATAGCATTGTCAATCACATCCAATAATCAAATTACCCAAACATGTGCATCAAACCCCCCTTTACCCAGACAAATGTTCAAATATGTTATGCAGTTTAACAAGCTACGTTTGGAGAGGGTCTCAGGATTTCTTATTGGGATAATCCTCCTCAAGTTTGGGGTGTTTCCCAGGTGAAGACCAAGCTAGGTCATGTAAGTGTATGAAATGGTGTAGGGGAATGTTTGGGAAAGGGGTGCAGTGATAACAGGGAAATGTAGGTCTTACCTGTGGGTGCCTCTGTAGAGGGTGATTTGTACTTCGTCATGGATTCCATTGTTTCCTAGTCCATTCAATGCCTTTTATTCTTTGTCTTATTGCTTTTTATTTTCAAGAGAATAGCTAGGGGACACTGTCCTGGTGTGGTGACCAATGGTGGCAATGTTACCCACAATAAATTCACGAAAATGAGAAGGATGGCTTGTGATGAGACCCCCTTTCTCTTGTCTATGCCACCAAGAGCCACTACCCTGGTTTGGTGACTAGATATATGGTAGTGTCATACCACTACATGCCCATGGACCTAATAGGCCAGTTCATGATGAGTCCTCCTATCCACCAACTAGATCTTGATTTTATTTTATTTTGCGGGTCCCCTTTTCTTACTGAGAATCCATTTATTGCTTTCTCAGGAATCCCCGGGTGAAGCATCTCAAGGTTTCATTTTGAATTTTAACTTTTTCTAGCTACTTTTACCCTCTGGGCCTTTAGCCCCTTCTTCCCAAAAGGAAATGTACAACCCTTACTAGCTTGGCAAACCCAATGCCCGAACCAAGGTAGGGGAAGATGAGAGGGACAATGATGAAAAGTTGTAAATATGGAAGGAATGGACGATGACCTTTCATAGACCCGCCTAGTGGAAACTCATCCCTAAGGGAACCAACTTACTAGGGAACTCTATCACCCCCCCCAAGTATGAACAAGTTAAAGAGAATATTTTACAATCAAACATTATGAAACAAAAGAGAGTTCAATGCACATATTAAAATGCTTTTAAAATTAGAGTGACACATACCATGATACCCGAACTCATTACCTCATGGAGAAAGACCCAATGCTACTTCAGATTCAGGCCAATGGCATGGATGTTGCTACAACTAATAGATATGATGCACTGAATAAAATATGGCCCTCCGGGGCCAAGATCAAATCATATGGCTCTCAGTACTCCATGTCTAGGACATGTGGTCCTTGAGACATAATCTCCTTAATTATCCATAGGATAGGGGATAACATGGCCCAATTCCATCAACATATCTTAATGGGTATGCATACTATGTGTCATTTATTGATGATTATTCTCGCAAAACTTGGGTTTATTTCTTGAAATCAAAAGATGAAGTAGTTGGAAAATTCAAGGAATTCAAATACTTGATAGAGAATCTCTCTGAAAGAAAAATCAAGATACCCAGGTTAGA
The DNA here is from genome assembly GCA_032191745.1 of Picea mariana. Taxonomy (NCBI): domain Eukaryota; kingdom Viridiplantae; phylum Streptophyta; class Pinopsida; order Pinales; family Pinaceae; genus Picea; species Picea mariana. Next base: position 603 of record JASDQU011246410.1, on the reverse strand, counting down.
TAATAGAGGAGAATACACCTCAAAAGAATTTGTAATATTTTGCAGAGATGAAAGGATTAAGAGGGAGCTCACAACTCCCTAAAATCCTCAACAAAATGGTGTAGGAGAAAGAAATAATAGAACTATAATGGAAGCAGTGAAGACTATGACCCATGATCAAGATCTTCCGATGCACTTATGGGTTGAAGAAACATGAACAATAGTATATGTCCAAAACAAATTATCCCATAATGCACTTGGATTCAAAACCACCGAAGAAATGTTCTCCATAAAGAAGCCAGAAGTAAGCCATCTCAATATATTTGGTTGTCCACTGTTTGTACACATTCCAAAGGATAGGATAACTAAGTTGGACCCTTCAGGAAAGAAGGGAATATTTGTTGGATATTGTGAGATCTCTAAGGACTTTAGAATTTACATACTAGGTTACCATTGTTGAGTCCATTTTTGTGCTTTCCCAAACCATACTTTTTGCCTCTTTATTTGCCATTTTCCTTCACTTTACTCCACATTTCTCATAAAATAGCCTATCCAAGGTAAATTTGTCATCCTCTAACTTCAGAATTGAATTTTCTAAATTATTGCATTAAAATTGGAAATTTA
>JASDQU011246409.1:3752-19081 GCA_032191745.1 Picea mariana | reverse complement strand
ACTCCATCTCCCACTAGATAAGATAATTTTATTGATGTCCAAAAATGACTGCAAGAGTAGGCCAATAGGACTGAAAAGCACATTCAGCAAAGAAAAGTACATTGTGGCAGTGCGAAAGGCATCTCCTAGAACAGAACTGGTGGTAACAAATATCAATGGATATGATTATTCGTCTTTTTAACTTAAAAGGAAAGTATAATAGTTTTGTGATTGTTGATCACTTGACCAAACCTTTGAACCACAAAGGACCGTGGGTCAGATGAGGGTGTCCATGAGAGACATCTTGGACATAATGTCTTGAAAATGGTGACGGGAACTTTGTCTCTTGAGAAGGGCTAGGGACCCATAGCCCTTGTTGACTTTGTTCGACAAAATATGGTATTTTCACACAGGATCAATACCTTCAGTAACCACTCACACAACTAGATCAAAGATCAATACACCAATGTTTTTACGTGGTTAAAATCCTTGAAGAGGGAAACAATCCATGACCCCAGCTAACGTGGCCACTCGAGGCAATATTATATGCAAAAGAAAAATATTTTACAAGAGAGTTTTTCACAATCAATCATCAACAAATGACCCTCCATGCTCTTTAAATAGAGGTATGGACCAATCATGAATGAGCTTTCTGATGAAGTGCATGTGTAGCTCAATGTGTTTGCCATGCTGTGTAGCTCAATGCGTTTGGTGAGCTTGATAACACTTTGATTGTCACACTAGAGGGTGGTTGGATGTTGCTGCTGGAATCCAAACTCTTAAAGGATCCTCGAAGCCATAAGGCTTCTTGACTTACATTAACCGCTGATCGATACTTTGCTTCTGCTAAACAAAAAGTAATGGCTAGTTGTTTCTTACAATCCCAAGTTACAGGTCTGGAACCAAGGCTGAAAACATATAACCTGCAGTAGACTTTCGATCATTAGGGTTGTCGGCCCAATCTGAATCAGTGAAGCCAACTAACAAAGGAGTCCTCCTTGAACTGTAATGTATCCCAAACTAAATTGTACCTTGGAAATACTGAAGTATTCTTTTTGCTGCTTTCCAATGGCTTTCATGGGGTGTTTGCATATACCGGGCAACAAGACCAACAACAAAGAAAATATTAGGACGAGTATGAGTCAAGTATAAGAAGCAACAAGTTTGACTCCAGACTGGAAGGGAGAAGGGCTTGGTTTAGAATCTTCCATGTGAAAGCGACAAAGGTGGTCACAGGCATACTTAGATTGGGAAAGAATAATTCCTCCCTTGGTTTGCAATACTTGGAGGCCAAGGAAATGATGCAAATAGCCTGAGTCTGTAATTTCAAATTTCTTCATAAGGCTGGATTTCACATGGGTTAAAAGTTTAGGATCACAATCACTGAGGATAAGGTCACCAACATAAAGAACAAGTACTATGAAATGGATGTTTGCTTTCTTGGTATAGACATTAGGGTTAGAATGACATCTAGAAAAGATGGTGTCAAGAAGAAAGCAGATAGAATTCATTTTGGTTACGGGGGAAAAGGTTTCATTGTAGTCAATGCCTTCAACTTGAGAGAATCCTTCGGCAACTAACAGAGCCTTATGTCTTTCAACACCTCCATTGGATGCATACTTAGTTCTATATACCCATTTACATTTGCCAAGTTTTATTCCTTTCGGAATAGGTACAAGATCCCAAGTATCGTTCGCCATTAAGGAATGATATTATTCATTCATGGTCGTGTCCCAATCTGGATGGCTAAAAGCTTTTGCAAATGTATCTGGATCATGAGTCTCTAAAACTTGAGCCAAAAGAGAGGAGGCTCGTTGGAACTGTGATTGTGTTCAATATTGATCTGTAGGATCATTGACAAGATCACTAATTGCTTCTCGTGCTGAACGAAACCATTTGGGAAGCGGTGGTGTTGGTGCAAGTTCATGTTCAATGGACTCATTTGGAGGAAGGTGAGCAGGCAGAGGTGGATTTTCATCCCCACTGTCATCATTGTCAAATTTTAAGCATTTAATACATTCAATTTCAGATATGAAAATTACTTCCAAGTGACCTCAAACAGTAAACTAGGGCTGTAATCACTGAATAATTTTACACTGAAATTATGAGAGAAAAATTACAGCGGAATCACAAAGATCAGAGAGAAATCATCCATACACGAGACACAAATTTTTGTTCAGTAAAATTTTCAGATTGAGAAATTCCGAGGAAAAAAACTAGTCGTCTCAACAAATTATAACTTCAACAAAAATTCTAGAAAACCCTTGCAACTTACAAATCTACTGTACCCTGCTGACATCACCCTATACGGCTTGCTTGCATTAGATGTACGGTATGCATGTGCCGTATGGCCTGCAATAAATGCATCGTACGGTTCACACGTGCGACTGTTTTTCATACTGTACGGTCCCCATGTGGTACAAATTGTACGACTCATGTGCGACCTCTTCTCCTCTTCCTGTCACAAGTGTGACTGTCTCTCCCTCACACATGCAGGTGTTCTCCTTCACACGTGTGACTGTCCTTCCCAGACTGAAAGAGTGAAGAGAAAGAAAGATAAACCAGAAACCCTTGACTGGATTTACCCAAGTGAAGAATTTTCTTGCTGAAATTCGCAACTTCAATCTCCTTGGCAAGAGTGCTCACTCACTCATGCCAACATCATTATGACAAAATAAGATGTGTGGTGCCTCCTCACATTGCCTCTCCTTATATAGGAGTGTAAGAGTGAGTTTAGGAACCCCTTCTAAACTCAACATTAAATTAGAATTGTTTATTCCTCCAAGTGGGTGCTAAGCCCCAACAATAACAATTCCAAGCCCCAACTTTACATAAAAGGGATTTTCACAAAAGAAAAATGCCTGTGAGTGCCAACAAAGATTCCCACATGCCTGATACCAAGGCCAATGTGAGGATACTTCCCCGAAGCTACAAAAACATCAACTCTCCCTCTTAGTGAGGGAGGTATTCTCCACCACTCCTAGCCTGTCTCTAAAGTAGATAAACTCCCCCTTCAGTAGAGGTTTAGTGAGAATATCTGTAATTTGCTCATATGTGGAAATGTATTGGAGCTTCACAACTACCTTCTGCACCCTGTCTTTGATGAAGTGGTATCTGATTTCAATGTGTTTCGACTTATCCTGAAACACTGGATTCTCCAAGAGTTTGATACAACTTTGATTGTCATAGTAAATCATAGTAGGCTCCAACATCTGACCAAATAACCCTACAAGAAGTTTGCGAAGCCAAATAACCTCAACTCGCCAAACTAGCTTCCATATACTCTGCCTCTGTTGAACTAAGTGCCACAAAAGTCTTTTTCTTGCTGAACCAAGAAACCATCGCTGATCCCAGGCTGAAACAACCACCAGAAGTGTCTGTCAGTCAACTGCACTATCTGCCCAATCTGAGTTTGAATATCCATGTAGCCTCACTCCATCACCCCCAACATATCTTAGACCAAATCCAATTGTACCTCGAAGGTTCCTAAGCACATGTTTCGCAGCTACCCAATGCACCTGCCTCGGCTCAACCATGAACTGGCTCAAGGTATTGACAACAAAGAAAATATCCGGCCTCGTGTTGACCATATACATCAACTAACCAATCAACTTCCTATATATCGTGGGATCCACCAAATCTGAGTTCAAAGCCCCCAAGTTCTTTAGATTGGCGATCATAGGTGTAGTCATGGACTTACAGTCCATCATCCCGAACCTTCTCAGTATCTCAATTGCATACTTCCCCCGTTCGAGGAAGATCTCGCCTGACTGCTGCCACACTTCCAATCCCAAGAAATAATGCATCAATCTAATATCCTTTGTCTCGAACTCCGAAGCCAAATCCTTCTTGTAACTGGCAATGAGCTTCTCTGCTCTCATGAGTAACAAATCATCAACATACAACACCAATATAAGAGGATCCTCAGCAATTTGTATGAGATATAGGTTGGGATCCGCTTCACTCTTGGTGAAGCCCGTCGATCCTTGAGTACCATGCCCTGGGTGCCTGCTTGATTTTGTACAAAGCTTTCTTCAACATGCAAACATGGGACTTCCTCCCATGTACCTCAAAGACTCGAGGTTGTTCAATGTACACCCCTTCCTCAATCACAACATTGAGGAATTCTGTCTTCACATCCATTTGATGTATCCTCCACCCCATAACTGAAGCAAGAGAAATAACAACCCTAATAGAAGTATACCGGGTGACTGGAGCAAAAGTCTCCTCATAGTCCACTCCCTTTTTCTGGGAGAACCCTCTCGCCATGAACCTCGCCTTGTACTTCTGGATGTTATCATCTGCAACATGCTTGATCTTATACATCCATTTGGAAGTCACCATAGACTTCCCCTTTGGTTTCGGAACGATGTTCCACACATCATTCTTCATGATGGACTGATATTCCATCATGTCATCCTTCCAAACCTGTTGGCCTATTGCCTCCTCGAAACTGGAAGGCTCGGAATCGATGATGCTACTCATAAGTGCCACATAGCTAGAAAACCTGTACAGAGGCCTGCTCTCCTTGAAGGTGCCCTTGGGCGCTGCATACCTCTTCGCATCTCTCAAAGTATCCTAAAGCTATCTAGGCCTCATGTCCTTGTCACTAGGAGGCTCCATTGGATTTGCTGACTCCTCTGAATCCTCATGGTTTGAAGGCTAAAACACTGTGCTAGATGGACGTGTACTCTCCTCAACTTTCAGAGCCTTTTGCTCACCATCCATTTCTGCCGTGGTCTCTGGGGACCTCCTGAAAGCCAATTCCTCCTCAAACTTGACATCCTGACTAACCTCAATCTGCTGCTGTCCTGTAATGTAGATACGGTAGGCCTTCAAAGTCTTGCTATATCCCACAAGCAAGCCCTTCCTCCTAGAAGGTTCTAACTTCATCCTTTTCTCCTTAGGAACATGGATGTAAACTAGACAACCAAAGATCCTCAAATGCCCTATGTCTAGTCTCACTCCAGTGAACGCATCTTTAGGAGTCTTGTCCTCCAAGATCCTATGATGACTCCTGTTCTGAACATAGGTTGGTGTGTTACACGCCTCTGCCCAAAGCAACATAGGTAGATCTTGGTCATGCAACATTGCCTTGACAACTTCCACTATGGTCCAATTCTTCCTCTCCGCAACCACATTCTGCTGTGGGTTGAAAGGCACTGTCAACTCCCTCTTGATCCCTGCCTCCTTGATGAAATCTCTGAAGTTGTTGGAGGTATACTCACTCCCATTATCTGACGTCAAGACCTTGATCTTCTTCCATGTTTGATTCTCCACTAGAGCCCTAAATTCCTTGAATTGACTAAAGACCTCATCCTTGGTCTTCATGAAGAAGATCTATGTCCTCCTGGAATAATCATTAATGAAGGTTACATAGTACAAGTAACCACTCAAAGATGGAACTTACATCAGTCCACACCAGTGTTATCAAAACCGACCGTTTGGACTGACCTCCAGCCCAAAAATGGTCGGATCGGCCACACAGAATCGTTTTTGGCCGGTTCTGTATGAAACCGGCCAAAAATATTGAACCGGATGGTTCCGTACCGGTTCTTTTACGAAACACATATGACACACTAAAGAAGGCAGATTTCAATTTTTTTTTGACAAAAGAATTAAATTGTGGTTGAGGGGGCCTACCAACTAACCCTAGGCCCTCCCGCAAACCTATTTAAAAGACCCCCCCACCCTCTACCCCACTCACACTATTCATTTGAGCTCCCTGGAATTATTGAGCTGAGTTTGTTAGGTGGTTTTGGAGAGCTATTTGCAGGGATTTTCTGAAGGAGTTCTTGGGCAGATTTGGAGCGCTGGTTGAAGGCTTCAATTGAAGATTTTTTGGGTTAATTTTCTGCAACAAATTTGGAGCTGTTTCAAGGGATTTTTTTGGGCTGTTTTGGGGGTGTTTTGGAGCTGTTTTTGCGAGCATTTTGGTGGTTATTTTCCAGATTTCTGTGGGCTGTTAGAGAGCTGGTTTTCCTGCTGTTGGGATCTTCTCTTCTTCTCCATATTTCAACTTGTTGTGAAGGTATGTCAAGGCTTCTCTTATTCCTCTCTTTTTCTCTTTAAAACTGCTGGTTTTTTCTCCTAGAAATTAAGAAATCTTAGGGTTTTATTTGCAGATATTTTGTTGTTGTTGAAAAAATGTCTCAGTCCAACATCCTTAAAAACAAGAAGGATCCAACATGGGCTCATTGTTGGTTGAATGAAAAAACCCATAAAGTTGCAATTATTGTGGGTAGACAATTAAAGGTGGGGGTATCCATAGGATAAAAGAACACTTAGCATGTGAAAAAGGCCAAGTAGAAGGTTGCACAAAAGTCTCTGATGAATTAAACTTGGAGATGCAAAATCTTCTTGTATCCTACAAAGCAGAGAAAGCTAGGGCCAAGAAGGTTAAAAGATATGTGGAGAAAAGTCAAGCTGATGATCATTTTACTATTCCTAGTTTTGAAGAATCCTCTAGTTTTCCTATTGGATTGGGAGTGGGACATAGAGATGAAGTTGAAAATGTTTTTTCCGTTGACCCTAGTGCATCAAGTTTGAAGAGAGCACCCAAAGGGCTTTACTCTTTCTTTGTACCCCGCACCACCTCAGGTTCTCAACCCACCATTGATGGTAAATGGAAGAAGATAGAGAAGGAGGCTGCTTGGGAATGCATTGCTAGATGGTGGTATGATGCAAACATACCATTCAATGCTACTAATTCTGCATATTATCAGCCTATTATAGATGTTATAGCTGCATGGGGTCTCGGCTTCAAAGCCCTGAGTTTGCACGATATCTGGGGGTCACTTTTACAAAATGAGGTCCAAAGAATAAATAAATACTTCATAGTGTTCAAGGGGTCATGGGCTAAAACATGGTGCACAATCAAATCTGATGGCTGGACTGATGGAAGATCTCGCATCATTCTCAATTTCTTAATTGCTTGCCCAAAGGAACTGTTATCCCCATTTTGTGGATAACTAAGGAGATGATGTCTTGAGGCCCTCAGGTTGCAGATATGGAGTGCTGAGAGACTACATGACCAGCAGTTTCCTTTGCATAGATGCAAAACCCACTCACCACCATAGATGGTCACAGGTTTACAGATGGCATCCACCACACCAATTGGCTTCCGGAAGGCATTGGGCCTTGCTCCATGAGGTACAAGTCAGTATTATGGTGAGCATCATTTCAATATTTAAGCCATTTGATTATGTTGTATCTTAGATTGCTCTAGATTTCATGATGTGTTTGGACATGATGCCTTTTGCCCTGCTTCTTCTTGGTGGTTGACATTGTGTCCTAGTAAGTGGTCTTCTTTGGGAATGGGTTTGCTACTAGGAAATCCCTTAATGAGCCATCGTAACGTTCTCGACCATACTTACCACTTTCCATCATTATTCCCCTCCATTTCCTTATCTCTTGGGATTTTAGGGTGTATTTACCCAAGAAGGGGTTGTCCCTCATTCTATGGGAAAAAGGGGCTAAAGGCCCAGAGGGGTTGGTGTTGTGTAAAAGATAAAGGCCTTATATAAACCTTCTAGATGCTTTGCCCAGGGATCACCCAAGAAAGCAATGAAACACTTATCTTTGAATAAAAGGGGAACCACAATATAATAATAAAAGATGCTTAAAAGGTTAGTTGGAGGATAGGAGGTCTCATCACGAGCCGACCTATCACGTTCATGGATATCTATGCAATGGCTCCCAGTTGCATGGCTAAGAGAAAGGGGTCTCATCACGAGCCAACCTTCTCATTTCCATTAGGTATTTGTGGGTGACATTGCCACCACATGGTCACCATGCCAGGGCAGTGATCTTCAAACTCTCCTTATGCTATTATGAAAGAAAATATAAAGAAAGAAGATAAAAGGCAATTGATGGGCTCGGAAAAAGTGCATTGCGGACGAAGGTACCACACACCCTCTACAAAGGCACCCATGAATGAGACACTATGACCCCTTGTATGTCATGAGCCCTATGGCCATTGAGTCTTGGAAGTTCTCCTTGACCTAGGGCAAGACCTACCCAATAGGACACTTCTTCAACCCTCCCATACTTAAGCTTGACAAGTCACATAGTCTCTTTGAGCTGTTAATTGTTTGATATAGTGATATTTGATGCACATGCTTAAATGGCTTATTTATTGATTGGATTCACTTATCATGATGTTATGACTTGATATCCTTAGAGGGCGTGTTCATTTGTTTTTGCAGGACCTAGCTGGTGGACAATTTTGGGAGAACAAGCCTAGCTTGGGCTTCCATAGGGCTATAAGCCCACAGGTTGGATGCAAGGGGCCTGCATGCCAGATTAGAGAGAGATGACTTGGACGGACTTGATGATGATTTGGACAACCTAGCCCACCCATTACTTGCCAAACGATTTGGCCAGGAGGGGAAAAACGTTCCATTTTTTAGCTTGACGTCATGATCTTGGGGGTTAGGGCATGGTGGTGAGGTGCTAGTCTTTGACACATGGACGTTTGAGGAGGAGAAGGCTCTTCACCATGATATGAGTGTCGAGATGCTTGACACATGGCCTTTGGAGGCCCATCCATGCTTCTCTAACACCAACAACTTCCTCAAAGTGGAAAAACGTTCCCTAAAGGGGCGACGTCCTCCTAAATTAGGGTTTAATTTGTGCAAAAGATGAAATTTTAAGTGAATTGTTTAATATTATTTTGTTAAGGGGGCAAGATCAGGGCTGTTGACCCCAATCTTGTGTTTTATTCCTTAATTTGTGGACAAGCTATGTTAGCTAAATTTTTGTATAAATAGAGATCATTAGATCTCATTTTAATCATAACTCTCCCTCTTGTGAGAGGCTTGGTCTGAAATTTTCGGCCCCCTTGGCTCTTTTATCTCTTGTGCACTTGTTTTATGGCTATGTTGTGAATGGTTGATGGAGGAAGGCCTAGTGCTAGCTTTGGATGATGCTTTCTAGCTCTTGTGGTGAATTGTGTTAGCATTTCTCTTGATCTTGGTATGTTTTTTACTCTCTTGCTATCATTTTATTCAAGTCAAGTATTGTTATGCTAGGAGTTAGGTGGGAAGTATAAGGGCATACACCCCCACCATAACTTTCATCATTTTGTTTGCTTCATCTCATTGATTAAGGGTTTGCTAAGAGAAGTATAAGGGCATGCACCCTCTTAGCTTAAACCTTAGCTTAGAGAAACTTGCCTTGGGGAGTAAAAGGGCTTATACCCCCAAGGAGGTAGCTTCTCTAAGCTCCTTGCGACTCCATTAACCCAATAGTAAAGGCACTAGTCATTGATTTGTTGCATTGGAGACATATTGCATTGGAAAACGTGATTTTCGGTCATTTTTACTTATTGCAAAGTGGATTGTTTTCCTTGTGCCTTAGGCACCTCACAGCCACTAGGGCGTACCCATCTATGGGCTACTTATTGCTGCTATTACAAAATTGCATCTTCGGCCATTAGGGTTGCAGAAACCCTAACTTACTTGTTTTAATAACTCTCTTATCAACCATTGGTTTTTGCTCAAAGTTTGCACACTTACTCTCCTTGTCCTAGTGAACTTTTTGGCAAAGTTTGAGGAGATTTCAGTGGCTGATTTTCTTACTGTAATATATTGAATGTTATAGGCATAAGCCTGATATAATTTGCTGCAGACAAATGTTTACAACTGCCTTATATTTTGTGCTAGAATATTGGCTTTTCATCTTGAGTTTAACTAGCCTTCCTCTTGCAATTTCTACTTGATCTCTAACACTTATTGAGCAGCTCATAGTACCATTTATTTTCTGATATATACTGTTATATATTGCTGCAAATTAGGGACAACAAGCTTAACTTGTTGATCCAACTAACATATACTCATAGTCACCAGGTTCGGCGAATTTCAAGGTTGAAAATCGAAATTCGTCGAAATTTAAAGCTAGTTCAAATAAAATGGATGAGATTCGGCTAAGTTCAAGACAAATTTGAAGTCGAATTTTAATTCAAATGAAATCGCAATGAAATTTTCCTTAGTTCGTTGAGGTTTGTTGGCATTCCGTGGAAGTTCGTTTTTAAATTTTTTGAAAAACACAACATTTCTCCTCCCTCTGCGTAGAATTCCTTCAGCGTGGCATTGCATAGCACTCCATACCATTTTTCGAGCGGCAAGCAATTCCTCAAGGTTCACACAAATGCAACTGTCCCCTCTTCACACAAACTCAACGCCGAGGCTACATGTCCACAAGGTTAGGGTTCGACGGCGGCATACATTGACATCTATACATTGGTGGTCATTGATATCGGGTGGAGGGAAATCGGTGCACTGAAATCTGTTCAACCACGTAGTCCATTCATTTGAATCCATAAACGTTTTCCAACGGTGGTTCTAGAACTATATTTAAATATTATTGGAAGTCGACTTTGTTTTTAATTCACAGTTGTTTCCACAATAACCCGTAGTTTGTTTCCATGGTAGTTAATAAAACTTTTTGAGAAATTGAGACGGGAGAGGTAAAAGACAATATTTTTGTTAATTTGTTAAATATTAATAAAATTGTTTTATTTAACTTAAATTATTAATGTTGGTACGTTATTTTTATCATGCTATTTTCATCTCTATTTATGTGTAATTAGCTTCTTGAATTTTATTATCTATATATTTTTTTAATTTTTTAGTCTCTCGAACTTAATGTCGAATTTAGCACGAAAATTTTCACTGTCGAATTTTTGTCGAACTTCAAAGTCGTTGAACTCGAACTTGAACTCGAACTAGGTGACTTAGCATATACTATTGCAACGTGTCTTCTCTTGTGTCTCAGGCAGGTACAATCATTCGGAGAAGTGTTATACCTATGGGGCAACTCTTTCTTGACTTTCAATGCATCTCTTTCCACCTTTCCCTCCACTTAGACTTGACCTATAGGGGCTTCATTTCCATCCATATTCATCTCCATCTCAATCCCCCTAGGGTCACCAAGATCGCCTCCCTAGAGTGACCTAGTCACCCTTGAAGTGTGGGACCTACATTGAGGTGACATTGGGTGTAGGATTCCCAAGTTGTAGCACTTGTTCCCTGGTTGGGTCAGGCTTTGCCCAACCTACAACTTGCGCTATAATAGGGACCATGTTCCTAAAATTTGTGGATGCATCCGATCAAGTGAAGGATGCACAATTATTATTGTCTTTTAGATGTAGTTGTGGAGGTAGGGGTTCAGAATGTTTTACAGGTGATAATAGAGAATGCCTCCAACTATGTTGTAGTGGGAAGGATGTTGGAGGAAAAACACCCCACGATTTGGTGGACTCCATGTGTAACCCACTGTTTGGACCTCATGCTTGAGAATATTGGTAAAATTGAGTGGGTGAAGAAGTGTGTGGAAGAAGCAAAATTCATAACCAGGTATATCTACAACCACACATGGGTTTTGAACCTGATGAGGAAAAACACTCGGGGTAGAGAGTTTGTTCGGTCAGCCATTACGCGATTTGCAACAAACTTTCTTTCATTGCAGTACATTGTTTTGCAAAAAGCCGATTTGCGAAAGATTTTTTCTTGTGATGAATTGAATGCATCTCACTGGAGCAAAAAGCCTGAAGGGAAACAAGTGGTTGACAATGTGTTCGAAAAACGTTTTTGGAAAAAAGTAGAAGAGATAGTGTTATTCAGTTAACCTCTTGTTAAAGTGTTGCGAAGGGTGGATAGTGATAAACCTGCCATGGGTTTTATTTATGAGGCCATGGATCGGGCCAAAGAGGCAATCAAGGCAACATATGAGGACAAACGACATAAGTATTTTTCTCTATGGAGAATCATTGATGAAAGATGGAACAAACAACTCCATAGACCTTTACATGCAACTGACGATTACAAAAACCCAAGGTATGTAATTTCAAAGTTTCTAACTTTCTAAGTTCTATTATTCATTAGAAAAACGTAGTGAAAGATTCAAATTTAAATTTAAATTGATGAAGATTTTTTTGTCTTTTGAACCTTGAAGGTACCATTATACAAATGATTTTGAAGTAGATGGGGAGGTAAAATAGGGATTGTACAAATGCATTGAGTGCATGATTTCTGATCCCATGAAACAAGACGAGATACATAGCAAGCTCTTGAATTTCGATGAGAGTCTTGGTACCTTTGGCATGTCTATCAATGTTATCAGAATCGAAAACCGGAACAGATCAGTCGACCCCAAAAATTCAAAATTGGACCAAACCGGAGAAAAACGTCCACAACTACTTCATCTAAAAGACGAAATAATAATTGTGCATCCTTCACCTGATCAGTTGCATCCACAAATTTAAGGAACATGGTTCCTTTTGGGCAAGCAATTAATAAATTGAGAATGGTGCGAGATCTTCAATCAGTCCAACCATCAAACATGATTGTGCACCCTGTTTTAGCCCATGACTCCTTGAACTCTATGAGGTATTCATTTATTCTTTGGACCTCATTTTGTAAAAATGACCCCCTGATATCGTGAAAACTCGGGGTTTTGAAGCCGGGACCACATGCAGCTATAACATCTATCATAGGCTGATAATATGCATAATTAGTAGCATTGAATGGCATGTTTGCATCATACCACCATCTAGCAATGCATTCCCAAGCAACCTCCTTCTCTATCTTCTTCCATTTAGCATCAGTGGTGGGTTGAGAACTAGGGGTGGTGCGGGGTACAAAGAAATAGTCAATCCATTTGGGTGCTCTCTTCAAACTTGATGTACTAGGGCCAATGAAAGAAACATTTTCAACTTCATCTCTATGTCCCACTCCCAATCCAATAGGTAAACTAGAGGAATCTTCAAAACTAGGAATAGTAAAATGCTCATCAACTTGGCTTTTCCTCACATATTTTTTAACCTTCTTGACGCTAGCTTTTTCTGCTTTGTAGGATGCAAGAAGATTTTGCATCTCCAAGTTTAATTCATCAGAGACTTTTGTGCAACCTTCTCCTTGGCCTTTTTCACGTGCTAAGTGTTCTTTTATCCTATGGATACCCCCACCTTTAATTGTCTTCCCACAATAATTGCATACTTGATGTTTTTTTTCATTCAACCAACAATGAGCCCATGCTTGATCCTTCTTGTTTTTAGGGATGTTGGACTGAGACATCTTTTCAACAACAAAAAAAATCTGCAAATAAAACCCTAAGATTTCTTAATTTCTAGGAAAAAAATCAGTAGTTTTRAAGAGAAAAAKAGAGGAATAAGAGAAGCCTYGACATACCTTCACAACAAGTTGAAATATGGAGAAGATAAGATTCCAGCAGTAGAAAAACCAGCTCTCTAACAGTCCACACAAATTTGGAAAATAACCACCAAAATGTTGGCAAAAACAACTCCAAAACACCCCCAAAACAGCCCTAGAAAATCCTATGAAACAACTCCAATTTTGTTGTAGAAACTCAACCCAAAAGATATCTTATTGAAGCCTTCAACCAACTCTACAAATCTGCCCAAGAACTCCTTCAGAAAATCCCTGCGAACCACCTAACAAACTCAGCTCAATAAATCCAAAGAGCTCAAATGAATAGTGTGAGTGAAGTAGAAGGGGGGTGGTCTTTAAATAGGTTTGAGGGAGGGCCTAGGGGGTTAGTTGGTAGGCCCCCTCAACCACAATTTAATTTTTTTGTCAAAAAAAATTTGAAATTCGCCTTCTTTAGTGCGTCTTACTTGTTTCGTACAGAACCGACCAAAAATGGTTATGTGTGGCCGGATTGACCGTTTTTGGGATGGAGGTTGGTCCGACCACCCGGTTTTGCTGGATCAAGCTGGTTCTGATAACATTGATGTCTATGGCTATACGAAGCAGAGCAAAGGATCCACCGGGTAAGAATTTCAAAGTTTTCAAATTATATTATTCATTGCAAAAGTAGAGTTAATGTTTCAACTTTCAAGGTCATTTGTTAAAGCTTCTTTGCCTTCGACACTTATTGTAGCCTATTGGTGGCAACATTTTTGTAGTCAGTGCCCTGATCTACAAAGATTTGCAATTCGGATATTGAGCCAAACATGCAGTGCTTCTGGGTGTGAATGCAATTGGAGCGTTTTTTAGCGTATACACACCAAGAAGCGGAACCGTTTGGAGCAAAAATGGTTGAATGATATGGTTTTTGTGTAGTACAGCCTTAGGTTGAGGCACAACCAGTTGATGAATAGAACACCTGAATCAAGCAACATAGTCTTGGATGACTTTGATCTCTCATTAGAGTGGGTTGTGGAGAGTCAGGCATCACCATTTGACAACGAAGACCTTTCTTGGATGGACTTGGACCCACTTCCAAAACCAGAGGTACAAATACCTTCCGGGCTAGGGAAATCGAGCGAAATCCATAATCCTCCCCATGTAGGGCCCAGGAGGATGAGGATTTTGATGATTAGTACAATGGTATCTAGATTCTAGTATCATACAATATACTATGCTTATTTTTGGACTCTATAGGGCATTTAGAGCCTCTTTGTTGATGTATTTTTGTTCAGAACTTCAAGTATGTATTGCACTTGGTGTTATTTTCGTTATATGCACTCGTCCTCACTATATAAAATAGAATTTTTGCATATTTGTGTATAATAGTTTGGATTCATATCGATGCTCATGAATATATATGTTTTTTTCAAATTTTGAATATTTTATGTAGTTTTTGGTCGATCGATTTTTTGGTCCGGTTTTTTTCCGGTCCAATATGGTTTCAAATTTTTGGGGTCGACCGGTTCAGTCTGGTTTTCGGTTTTGATAACATTGGTCCACGCACATCTGAATGTACCAGATCCAAAATCCCCTTGAACCTACTATAACTGCTTGGAAAAGGAGCCTTGGCATTCTTGCCAAGTGCACAGCCCTTGCATACACCCTAGTGCTCTGCTCCAAACTTTGGAAGACCTGTAACCATCTTCCTCAACACTGGCAAAGCCCTGTAATGCAAGTGTCCCAATTTCTTGTGCCAAAGCTCGCATAGACTATCATTGTCATGTACGAAGGCCTGGGTTGGCTGTCCAGTCAACCTGTAAAGACCACCATCACGAACATCAATGACCCTTGCTCAGTCAATGCTTGATCCTCTCGGCCATGCAAGAACCTATCCACCTGAGAATGCTACCACATACCCTTTGTCTTCCATGGCAGAGATATAAAGTAGGTTCTTCAATCTCGGTACATACAACACATCACTCGTCCTGAGAGGCTTCCCAGACTCCAGTTGAAACAAAGCTGTCCCAACTTCGTTGACTGCATACTTGGCATTATCACCAAGCTCCACCTTCAATCCTGAGTCCTCCTCCGACAAACTGGTGAGTGACTCCTGTGATCCTGTCATATGACGAGAAGCTCCATTATCCACCAACAAAGTCCCACTACCATAAACTATACCAAAAAGGGAGGAGACCAATA
>JASDQU011246408.1:9949-22982 GCA_032191745.1 Picea mariana | reverse complement strand
GCCTCATTGTAATCATCTTCTTGTGAATGCGAGTAGCCGTCACATCTCTTCTCAGAGATAAGCTGCCACCATTCTAGCAAGTCTTTCACTCTGTATTTTTACAATCTCTGTTCATTTCTTTCATTAATAGAAATCGCGTATTATTGTATGTCTGTGTTTATGGTTGCATCTCTGATATATTTCTGTTATATTATTGGATATACGCAATATCTCCGTGCATTTATTTATTATATCTCCGCTCTCATTTCGTTCCGAAAATAATCGGATCAGTGGTATCAGAGCAGGCTGTTCTTGATTGTTTTTTCAGTGCATGTCCCCGACGAGGTTCGAGTATATCAAGTTGGGTATCGAGCTTGTATTTCTTGAAGACAATCGCTCTCACACACCCAAGAAACCCTCAATGGCGGAAGAAAAGAAAAACGACGGAGTAGACGATCCTATCAATCTGTTGCTTGAGCAAGCTCTCACGCGACAAAGGGATGAAATGATGGAGATATTTTCCCACAACCTTCAACGCCTACTGATAGAAACAAACACATCTTCATCAAGCAACCACTTTGGAAGCACCTCGCCTTTCAAGGTACAAGTTAATTTTGATATTCCTGTATTTAAAGGACAGATAGATGCAGAAGCCTTAGAAAAATGGTTAACTCTGCTAGAAGGTTATTTCTTTGTTCACAATTTTTCTGATAGAGAAAATGTAGCCTTCTCACTCTTTAAAGCTCTCCCTCATGTCAAAAATTGGTGGGAAAATTATTGGGAGAAAAGTTCCATAGAGGAGTCTGGAATATATGGGGCCGAGCCCACTTGGTATTTTTTTGTGGATGCGGTAAAGGAACATTATTATCCTGTTGGCAACTATGAGGACCAGTACATGAGCTGCACCACACTGTGGCAAGAGAGGGTCCAAGCAGTTCCGAAGTTCACCAATACCTTCCATACCTTGCGCACCAAGCTGGGTATCAAAGACTCCGAACGACATTTGGTTCTGAAATACAGTGGGGCTCTACACAGATACATCCAAACTGAAATGGAGTTTCTGGATATCTCATCATGCGGTGCTGCTTATCGATATGCTGTTAAAATAGAGTATAAATTTAAGCATTAGAACAAACGGGAGTTCAGGTTTGCAAATCCGCAACAACCAAAGTATGAAAAAGATAACCCTAACAGATAGTCTCTTGAAAACTAGTCCAAGCCACATGAAAATAAGGGTCATAGGAAGACAAAGAAGGACATCGGAAAATGGTGCGATTTCCACAAAATACCATGGCACAACATCGATGAATTTCGCTCAAAAAAATCATTGGTGGCTAAGATCAAAGACAAGGAGCCGAACCCTATCTAAAAATACTGGTAAAGGACAGAGCATTGACGCAGACCCCATTGCTATATTCGCGACCGCAACAATTCAACCAGAAGAACCAAGAGATCCTGAAGAGGGGGAGCACATTTTTCATTCACAGATGTGGGTGAAGGGGACCCCACTGAATTTTATTGTTGATAGCGGAAGCCAGAAGAACCTCATCTCAACAGAGGTCATCAAATAGTTGGGATTGTCGACAACACCACACCCGCAACCATACAACATCGGGTGGCTTCACCAAGAATGAGATCTTCGTGTCAGCCAACAATGTCGATTGTCATAAGGCATCCAGCCCTTCAAGGATGAGGTATTATGTGATGTTGCCCCACTGGATGTCTGTGATGTTCTCTTGGGCCAACCATATATGTGGAAGTGCCATGCTGTTTATGAGTCTCGACCCCACAGTGTCATTGTTTCTTTGGGGGGTCATCTCTACAGAATACCAGAGGTAGTTCTGACCACTGTTCCACCTAAAAAGTTCTACAAGATAATATCTCATACTACAAAATTTAGCTTCTTCAGAATCTGCTTAGAAGGAAAATAGAAGGACACTGCAACCACTACAGCCTCGCGCCAAGCACCTTCTATCCAACAGAAGTAGCTCGACAAGGCTGCAGAAAAACTCAAAGATTCCTTTTTCACACCATCCTCTCATGTATCTCTACTTGTTGAACAACCTCAACCTCAACAGGTTCGTGACAGACTCCCACAAACTGAGCAACGCGACGTCTCCAACAAGACAAGTAGCTCACCAAGATGCAGATTCACCAAACGCTTTTCCCTCTCCCCTGGGAACTTAATGCAATGGAGAAAATTTCTTCCTAAGGAGGGAGGATTGATCCAGGTGGATATCGATGGCCACCCACCTTTTTCGGCTGGCTCAAAACAGTTTTCTAGCAATTTTGGCAATTTACTATTTTTAGCAGTTTTTAACTTCTAGGGCCATTCTAARGGMCCAAATGAAGGTTTTTAGAGATATAGGTTTTCAATGATATCCAAAGGCATGATTGAACYCCTCAAAATGGATCTCTTCGATGATACCTTTCCAACGAGCTATCATAYRCCTAAAAYGAAGTTCGTATGCAAAAGTTATGACCCCGAGAAGTTGATGTACTAACTTACCCAAACTGGGCCCACATGACTTTTGGCGCTTCATCTCCTAGGGTTAGGTTTTTGGATGTCTAGGGTTTTTGACATTCCCATTTATTGTAAAAAGGTCTTCAGAGCCTCATTGTAATCATCTTCTTGCGAATGCAAGTAGCCGTCACATCTCTTCTCAAAGATAAGCTGCCACCATTCTAGCGAGTCTTTCACTCTGTATTTTTACAGTCTCTGTACATTTCTTTCATTAATAGAAATCATGTATTACTGTATCTTTGTGTTTATGGTTGCATCTTTGACATATTTCTGTTATATTATTGGACATACACGATATCTCTGTGCATTTCTTTATTATATCTCCGCTCTCATTTCATGCCGAAAATAATCTGGATCAATGGTATCAGAGCACGCTATTCTTGATCGTTTTTTAGGTGCATGTCCCCGATGAGGTCCGAGTATAGCAAGCTGGGTCTCAAGCTTGTCTCTCTTGAAGACAATCGCTCTTGCACACCCAAGAAACCCTCAATGGCGGAAGAAATGAAAAACGACGGAGCAAACGATCCTATCAGTCTGTTGCTTGAGTAAGCTCTCACGTGACAGAGGGACAAAATGATGGAGAATTTTTCCCACATCCTTCAATGCCTGCCGATAGCAACAGATGCATCTTCATCAAGTGGCCACTTTGGAATCACCTCGCCTTTCAAGGTACAAGTTAATTTTTATATTCCTGTATTTGAAGGACAGATAGATGCAGATGCCCTAGAAAAATGGTTAACTCTGCTAGAAGGTTATTTCTCTATTCACAATTTTTCCGACAGAGAAAAGATCACCTTCGCACTCCTTAAAGATCTCCCTCATGTCAAACATTGGTGGGAAACTTACTGGGAGCAAAGTTCCACAGAGGATTCTGGAATATATGGGGTCGAGCCCACTTGGGATATTTTTGTGGATGCGGTAAAGGAACAGTATTATCCTGTTGGAAACTATGAGGACCAGTACATGAGATGGACCACACTGCGGCAAGAGAGGGGCCAAGCAGTTCCGAATTTCACCAATACCTTCCATACCTTGCGCACCAAGCTGAGTATCAAAGACTCTGAACGACATTTGGATCTTAAATACAGTGGGGCTCTACACATATACATCCAAACTGAAATGGATTTTCTGGATATCTCATCACTCGGTGCTGCTTATCGATATGCTGTTAAAATTGAGCAGAAATTTAAGCACTAGAACAAACATGAGTTTGGGTCTGCAAATCCGCAACAACCAAAGTATGACAAAGACAACCCTAACAGATAGTCTCCCGAAAACGAGTCCAAGCCATAGGAAAAGAAGGGTCACGGGAAGACAAAGAAGGACATCGAAAAATGGTGCAATTTCCACAAAATCCCCTGGCACAACACCGATGAATGTCGCTCAAAACAATCATTGGTGGCTGAGATCAAAGACAAGGAGCCGAACCTTGATTCAGAATCTGATTCTGAAAATACTGGTAAAGGATAGATCATTGACGTAGACCCCACTGCTATTTTCGCGATCGCAGTAATTCAACCAGAAGAACCAACAGATTCTGAAGAGGGGGAACACCTTTTTCATTCATAGATGTGGGTGAAGGGGACCCCACTGCATTTTATTGTTGATAGAAGAAGCCACAAGAACCTCATCTCAACAAAGGTCATCAAACAGTTGGGATTGTCGACAACACCACACCCGCAACCATACAACTTTGGGTGGCTTCGCCAAGGACGAGATCTTCGTGTCATCCAACAATGTCGATTGTCATACGACATCCAGCCCTTCAAGGATGATGTATTATGTGATGTTGCCCCACTGAATGTCTCTGATGTTCTCTTGGGCCAACCATATATATAGAAGCGCCATGTTGTTTATGAGTCTCGACCCTGCAGTGTCATTGTTTCTCTAGGGGTTCATCTCTACAGAATACCAGAGGTATTTCCGACGACTGTTCCACCTAAAAAGTGCCACAAGGTAGTATCTCATACTGAAAATCTTAGCTTCTTCACAATCTATTCAGAAGGAGAACAAAAGGACACTGCAACCACTACAGCCTCGCCCCAAGCACCTTCTATCCAATAGAAGCAGGTCGAAAAGGCTGCAACAAAACTCAAAGATTCCTTTTGCATACCGTCCTTTCATGTGTCTCAACTTGTTGAACAACCTCAACCTCAACAGTTTCATGACAGACTCCCACAAACTGAGCAACGCGACGTCTCTAGCAAGACAAGCAGCTCACCAAGATGCAGATTTAACAAATGCTTTTCCCTCTCCCCCGGGAACTCAATGCAATGGAGACCATTGCTTCCTAAGCAGGGAGGATTGATCCAGGTGGATATCGATGGCCACCCACCTTTTCCGACTATCTCAAAATAGTTTTCTGACAATTTTGGCAATTTACTATTTTTAGTAGTTTTTAACTTCCAGGGCCATTTTGAGGGCCCAAATGAAGGTTTTTCTAGATAGAGGTTCTCAATGATGGATGAAGGAATGATTGAGCCCCATAAATTAATCTCCTCAATGATACCTTTCCAACAAGCTATCATACGCCTAAAACGGAGATCGTATGCAAAAGTTATGACCCCGAGAAGTTGATGTACTAACTTACCCAAACTAGTCCCACATGAATTTTGGCGCTTCATCTCCTAGGGTTAGGTTTTTGGATGTCTATAGTTTTTTTCATTCCTGTTTATTGTAAAAAGGCCTTCAAAGACTCATTGTAATCATCTTCTTGCAAATGCGAGTAGCCGTCACATCTCTTCTCAGAGATAAGCTGCCACCATTCTAGCGAGTCTTTCACTCTGTATTTTTACAGTCTCTGTACATTTTTTTTCATTAATACAAATCGTGTATTACTATATCTCTGTGTTTATGGTTGCATCTCTGATATATTTATGTTATATAATTGGATATGTGTGATATCTCTGTGAATTTATTTATTATATCTCCGCTCTCATTTCGTGCCGAAAATAATCCGGATCAGTGGTATCAGAGCGGGCTACTCTTGATCATTTTTTCATTGCATGTCCTCGACTAGGTTTGAGTATAGAAAGTTCGGTCTCGAGCTTCTCTCTCTTGAATACAATCGCTCTCGCACACCCAAGAAACCCTCAGTGGCGGAAGAAAATAAAAATGACGGAGCATACGATCCTATCAGTCTGTTGCTTGAGCAAGCTCTCACGCGACAGAGGGACGAAATGATGGAGAATTTTTCCCACATACTTCAACGTCTGTCGATAGAAACATGCTTATATTCATAAAGCGACCACTTTGGAAGCACCTCGCCTTTCAAGGTACAAGTTAATTTTGATATTCCTGTATTTGAAGGACAGATAGATGCAGAAGCCCTAGAAAAATGGTTAACTCTGCTAGAAGGTTATTTCTATGTTCACAATTTTTCTGACAGAGAAAAGATCACCTTCTCACTCCTTAAAGCTCTCCCTCATGTCAAACATTGGTGGGAAACTTACTGGGAGCAAAGTTCTATAGAGGAGTCTGGAATATATGGGGTCGAGCCCACTTGGGATATTTTTGTGGATGTGGTAAAGGAACAGTATTATCCTATTGGCAACTATGAGGACCAGTACATGAGATGGACCACACTGTGGCAAGAGAGGGGCCAAGTAGTTCCGGAGTTCAGCAATACCTTCCATACCTTGCGCACCAAGCTAGGCATCAAAGACTCCGAATGAAATTTGGTTCTGAAATACCTTGGGGATCTACACAGATACATCCTAACTGAAATGGATTTTTTGGATATCTCATCACTCGGTGCTGCTTATCGATATGCTGTTAAAATCGAGCAGAAATTTAAGCACCAGAAAAAAACGGGAGTTCGGGTCTGCGAATCCGCAACAACCAAAGTATGACAAAGACAACCCTAACATATAGTCTCCCGAAAACCAGTCCAAGCCACTGAAAAAGAAGGGTCACATGAAGACAAAGAAGGACACCGGAAAATGGTGCGATTTCCACAAAATCCCCTGGCACAACATCGATGAATGTTTATCAAAAAAATCATTGGTGGCCGAGATCAAAGAGAAGGAGCCGAACCCTGATTCATAATCTGATTCCTAAAATACTTGTAAAGGACAAATCATTGATGCAGACCCCACTGCTATTTTCGCGACCGCAACAATTCAACCAAAAGAACCAACATATCCTGAAGAGGGGAAGCGCCTTTTTCATTCACAGATGTGGGTGAATGGGACCCCACTGCATTTTATTGTTGATAGCGGAAGTCAAAAGAACCTCATCTCAACAGAGGTCATCAAACAGTTGGGATTGTCGACAACACCACACCTGCAACCATACAACATCATGTGGCTTCGCCAAGGACGAGATATTCGTGTCAGCCAACAATGTCGATTGTCATACGACATCTGGCCCTTCAAGGATGAGGTATTATGTGATGTTGCCCCACTGTATGTCTTTGATGTTCTTTTGGGCCAACCATATATGTGGAAGCGCCATGCTGTTTATGAGTCTCGACCCCGCAGTGTCATTGTTTCTCTGGGGGGTCGTCTCTACAGAATACCAGAGGTAGTTCTGACTACTGTTCCACCTAAAAAGTGTTGCAAGGTAGTATCTCATACTGCAAAATTTAGCTTCTTCACATTCTGTTCAGAAGGAGAACAGAAGGACATTACAACCATTACAGCCTCACCCCAAGCACCTTCTATCCAACAGAAGCAGGTCGACAAGGCTGAAACAAAAATCAAAGATTCATTCTTCACACTGTCCTCTCATGTATCTCGACTTTTTGAATAGCCTCAACCTCAATAGGTTTGTGACAGACTACCACCAACTGAGCAACGCAACGTCTTTAGCAAGACAAACAACTCACCAAGATGCAGATTCAACAAATGCTTTTTCGTCTCCCCCGGGAACTCAAAAAAATGGAGACCATTGCTTCCTAAGGAGGGAGGATTGATCCAGGTGGATATCGATGACCACCCACCTTTTCCTACTGGCTCAAAACAGTTTTCTGATAATTTTGGCAATTTACTATTTTTAGCAGTTTTTAACTTCCGGGGCCATTTTGAGGGCCCAAATGAAATTTTTTTGAGATAGAGGTTCTCAGTGATAGCCAGATGCATGATTAAGCCCCCAAAATGAATCTCCTCTATGATACCTTTCCAACAAGCTATCATACACCTAAAACGAAGATCGTATGCAAACGTTACGACCCCGAGAAGTTGATGTACTAACTTACCCAAATTGGGCCCACATGACTTTTGGCACTTCATCTCCTAGGGTTAGGTTTTTGGATGTCTAGGGTTTTTGGCATTCCTGTTTATTGTAAAAGGGCCTTCATAGCCTCATTGTAATCATCTTCTTGCGAATGCGAGTAGCCGTCACATCTCTTCTCAAAGATAAGCTGCCACCATTCTAGCGAGTCTTTCACTCTGTATTTTTACAGTCTCTGTACATGTCTTTCATTAATAGAAATCATGTATTAATATATCTATGTGTTTATGGTTGCATCTATGATATATTTCTGTTATATTATTGGATATACATGATATCATTGTGCATTTATTTATTATATCTCCGCTCTCATTTCGTGCCAAAAATAATCTGGATCAGTGGTATCAGAGTAGGCTGTTCTTGATCGTTTTTTCAGTGCATGTCCCTAACGAGGTCCGAGTATAGCAAGTTGGGTCTCGAGCTTGTCTCTCTTGAATAAAATCTCTCTCGCACACCTAATAAATCCTCAATGGTGGAAGAAAAGAAAAATGACAGAGCAGACGATCCTATTAGTCTGTTGCTTGAGCAAGCTCTCACGCGACAGAGGGAAGAAATGATGGAGAAATTTTTCCACATCCTTCAATGCCTGCTGATAGCAACAGGCAGATCTTCATCAAGCGACCACTTTGGAAGCACCTCACCTTTCAATGTACAAGTTAATTTTGATATTCCTTAATTTGAAGGACAGATAGATGTAAAAGCCCTAGAAAAATGGTTAACTCTGCTAGAAGGTTATTTCTTTGCTCACAATTTTTCCGACAGAGAAAAGATTAGTTTCGCACTCCTTAAATCTCTCCCTCATGTCAAACATTGGTGGGAAACTTACTGGGAGAAAAGTTCCATAGAGGAGTCTGGAATATATGGGGCCGAGCCCACCTGGGATTTTTTTGTGGATGCGGTAAAGGAACAGTATTATCCTGTTGGAAATTATGAGGACCAATACATGAGATGGACCACACTGCGGCAAGAGAGGGGCCAAGAAGTTCCGGAGTTCACCAATACCTTCCATACCTTGTGCACCAAGCTGGGTATCAAAGACTCCGAATGACATTTGGTTCTGAAATACCGCGGGGCTCTACACAGATACATCCAAACTGAAATGGATTTTCTGGATATCTCATCACTCGGTGCTACTTGTCGATATGTTGTTAAAATCGAGAAAAAATTTAAGCACAATAACAAACAGGATTTTGGGTCTACAAATCTGCAACAACCAAAGTATGACAAAGATATCCCTAATAAACAGTCTCCCGAAAACCAGTCCAAGCCACAGGAAAAGAAGGGTCACGGGAAGACAAAGAAGGACATCGGAAAATGGTGCGATTTCCACAGAATCCCTTGGCACAACATCGATGAATGTTGCTCAAAACAATCATTGGTGGCTGAGATCAAAGACAAGGAGCCGAACCCTGATTCAGAATATGATTCTGAAAATACTGGTAAATGATAGATCATTGACGCAAACCCCACTGCTATTTTCGCGACCGCAACAATTCAACCAGAAGAACCAACAAATCCTGAGGAGGGCGAGTGCCTTTTTCATTCACAGATTTGGGTGAAGGGGATCCCGCTACATTTTATTGTTGATAGCGGAAGCCACAAGAACCTCATCTTAACAGAGGTCATCAAACAGTTTGGATTGTCGACAACACCACACCTGCAACCATACAACATCGGGTGGCTTCGCCAAGGACGAGATCTTTGTGTCAACCAACAATGTCGATTGTCATATGGCATCCGACCCTTCAAGGATGAGGTATTATGTGATGTTTCCCCACTGGATGTCTATGATGTTCTCTTAGGCCAACCATATATGTGGAAGTGCCATATTGTTTATGAGTCTCGACCCTGCAGTGTCATTGTTTCTCTGGGGGGTCATCTCTACAGAATACCAGAGGTAGTTCCGACTACTATTTCTCCTAAAAAGTTCCACAAGGTAGTATCTCATACTGCAAAATTTAGCTTCTTCACAATCTATTCAGAAGGAGAACATAAGGACACTTCAACCATTATAGCCTCACCCTAAGCACCTTCTATCCAACAGAAGTAAGTCGACAAGGTTGCAACAAAACTCAAAGACTCCTTCTGCACACCATCCTCTCATGTATCTCGACTTTTTGAACAACCTCAACCTCAACAAGTTCGTGATAGACTCCCACAAATTGAGCAACGCGATGTCTCCAACAAGACAAACAACTCACCAAGATGGATTCAACAAACGCTTTTCCCTCTCCCCTGTGAACTCAATTTAATGGATACCATTGCTTCCTAAGAAGGGAGGATTGATCCAGGTGAATATTGATGGCCACCTACCTTTCCGACTGGCTCAAAATAGTTTTCTGGCAATTTACTATTTTTAGTAGTTTTTAACTTCTGGGGCCATTTTGAGGGCCCAAATGAAGGTTTTTGGATATAGAGGTTATCAGTGAAAATCAAATGCATAATTGAGCCCCCAAAATGAATCTCCTCTATGATACCTTTCCAACGAGCTATCATACGCCTAAAACTAAGATCGTATGCAAAAGTTACAACCCCGGGAAGTTGATGTACTAACTTACCCAAACTGGGCCCACATGACTTTTGGCGCTTCATCTCCTAGGGTTAGGTTTTTGGATGTCTAGGGTTTTTGGCATTCCTGTTTATTGTAAAAATTTCTTTAGAGCCTCGTTGTAATTATATTCTTGCGAATGCAAGTATCCATCACATCTCTTCTCAGAGATAAGCTGCCACAATTCTAGTGAGTCTTTCACTCTATATTTTTATAGTCTCTGTACATTTCTTTCATTAATAGAAATGGTGTATTACTGTATCTCTGTGTTTATGGTTTCATTTATGACATATTTCTATTATATTATTGGATATACATGATATCTCTGTGCATTTCTTTATTATATCTTCACTCTCATTTCGTGCCGAAAATAATCTGGATCAGTGGTATCAGAGCAGGCCGTTCTTGATCGTTTTTTCAGTGCATGTCCCCAACGAGGTCCGAGTATAGCAAGTTGGGTATCAAGATTGTATCTATTGAATATAATCTCTCTCGCACTCCCAAGAAACCCTCAATGGCGGAAGAAACAAAAAATGACGGAGCAGACGATCCTATGAGTTTGTTGCTTGAGCAAGCTCTCACGCGACAGAGGGACGAAATGATGGAGAATTTTTCCCACATCCTTCAACGCCTGTCGATAAAAATAGGCGCATCTTCATCAAGCGGCCACTTTGGAATCACCTCACCTTTCAAGGTACAAGTTAATTTTGATATTCCTGTATTTGAAGGACAGATAGATGCAAAAACCCTAGAAAAATGGTTAACTCTGCTAGAAGGTTATTTCTCTGTTCACAATTTTTCTGACAGAGAAAATATCACCTTCACACTACTTAAAGCTCTCACTCATGTAAAACATTGGTGGGAAACTTACTGGGAGCAAAGTTCCACAGAGGAGTATGGAATATATGGGTCTGAGCCCACTTGGGATGTTTTTGTGGATGCGGTAAAGGAACAATATTATCCCGTTGGCAACTATGAGGACCAGTACATGAGATGGACCACACTGCGGAAAGAGAGGGGCCAAGCATTTCCGAAGTTCAATAATACCTTCCATACCTTGAGCACCAAGCTGGGTATCAAAGACCCCAAACGACATTTGGTTCTAAAATACCGTGGGGCTCTACATAGATACATCCAAACTGAAATGGATTTTCTGGATATCTCATCACTCAGTGATGCTTATCGATATGCTATTAAAATCGAGCAGAAATTTAAGCACCAGAATAAGTGGGAGTTCAGGTTTGCAAATACGAAACAACCAAAGTATGAAAAAGACAACCCTAATAGACAGTCTCTCGAAACCAGTCCAAGCCACAGGAAAAGAAGGGTCACGGGAATACAAAGAAGGACACCGAAAAATGGTGCGATTTCCAAAAAATCCATCAAGGCCCGTCGATAGCAACATGTGCATATTCATCAATCGGCCACTTTGGAAGCACCTCGCCTTTCAAGGTACAAGTTAACTTTGATATTCCTATATTTGAAGGATAGATAGCTGCAGAAGCCCTATAAAAATGGTTAACTCTGCTAGAAGGTTATTTCTTTGTTCACAATTTTCTGACAGAGAAAAGATCACCTTCGCACTCCTTAAATCTCTCCCTCATGTCAAACATTGGTGTGAAAATTACTGGGAGCAAAGTTCCATAGAGGAGTCTGGAATATATGGGGCCAAGCCCACTTGGGATTTTCTTGTGGATGCGGTAAAGGAATAGTATTATCCTGTTGGAAAATATGAGGACTAGTACATGAGATGGACCACACCGCGGCAAGAGAGGGGCCAAGCAATTCCTGAGTTCACCAATACCTTCCATACCTTGCGCACCAAGCTGGGTATCAAAGACTTTGAAAAAAATTTGGTTCTGAAATACTGTGGGGCTCTACACAGATACATCCAAATTGAAATGGATTTTCTGGATATCTCATCACTCGGTGCTGCTTATCGATATGTTGTTAAAATCGAGAAGAAATTTAAGCACCAGAACAAAAGTTAGTTCGGGTCTGCAAATATGCAACAACCAAAGTATGACCAAAGACAACCCTAACAGACAGTCTCTTGAAAACCAGTCCAAGCCACAGGAAAAGAAGGGTCACAGGAATACAAAGAAGGACACCGAAAAATGGTGCGATTTCCACAAAATCCCTTGACACAACACCGATGAATGTCGCTCAAAAAAATTATTGGTGGTCGAGATCAAAGACAAGGAGCCGAACCCTGATTCAGAATTTGATTCTTAAAATACTAGTAAAGGACAGATCATTGACGCAGACCCCACTGGTATTTTCACGACTGCAATAATTCAACCAAAAGAACCAACAGATCCTGAAGAGGGGGAGCACCTTTTTCATTCATAGATGTGGGTGAAGGGACCCCGCTGCATTTTATTGTTGATAGCGAAAGCAAAAAGAACCTCATCTCAACAAAGGTCGTCAAACTATTGGGATTGTCGACAACACCACACCCGCAACCATACAACTTCGGGTGGCTTCGCTAAGGACGAGATCTTTGTGTCATCCAACAGTGTCGATTGTCATACAGCATCCAACCCTTCAAGGATGAGGTATTATGTGATGTTTCCCCACTGGATGTCTATGATGTTCTCTTGGGCCAACCATATATGTGGAAGCGCCATGCTATTTATGAGTGTCGACCCCTAGTGTCATTATTTCTCTGGGGGGTCATCTCTACAGAATACCAGAGGTAGTTCCGACTACCGTTCCACCTAAAAAGTTTCTCAAGGTAGTATCTCATA
>JASDQU011246407.1:3229-23586 GCA_032191745.1 Picea mariana | reverse complement strand
AGCGTATCACTGCTCCTTACATGTGGGTTATATGGACACTCAGCTTGTCATTTAAGTTGTTGGTTTTCATTCCCATTGTGCCCACGTCCTTGTAACAACTCTGTGAATATTAATGTAAAGTTTTGTAGAAGTATTAAACTTCTCATGCTATTTTTGTCTAAACCCTCAATTTGGTGAGCTCGTCCCCCTCACCGCATTACTTCTCACTATTGTGTATTGAACCCTGTGTATTGGAAATTATCGTGAAAGATGACCCACTAAGATTTTAGTGAAGGCACTGTTTGTGGTATTTTTTTTGGTCACGGGTTGATTAATTATGTGTTGTGCGAAGTTAGAAAGAATGATAATCCCACTCATTTGTTTTACAATATGTAACGAGGGAATATTTGGGGTGATATAAACATTACAAGAATTTTTTAAAGGATACGACCTGCTATGTGTTTAATTCCATATGAAAAGAATACCTCTTTGTATGAATTATATATGCGTTGAATGAGTTTTGCGGACCAGAAAGAAAGGGAATTTTGGAAGCATTGTTATTTGAAGTCTCAATTTAGAATTGTGTTATGCACAAGGATCCCTTTTGTGGCCACTTCGTGGAACCACACAGTGATTTTTAATGAACTAGTGTTAATATCATGAACCATAGTCTGTCCATTCCTCAACTTTTGGTTGTGTTTATTGTGATTATTGTGGCATTGTGTCTCCTYGACCCTGTTGTGCACARGTTATGTTATTACTGTTGAATGTTATTGGGAAAAAGATTATGAAATTATTYYYGTGCAATGCAAATTCTAGATGCAAATGAACAACCTTCAATTGAAATATAAATTCTGGAATTTYGGAAACAGAGTGTTGAATTTCAATTTTGAAACAATGAAGAAGTTTAAATTTTGATGTTGGAAATGACATTGTCTGATATATGATAGAATAGTATCCAYGGGAKTCCTTTCCATTATATCATTTTACGCTAAATACAATCCCTCCATACTCCCAATGACCCTATCTAATCCAAAAAAGATCCAGAGAAGACTAAGAACAACTCAGAACTTGTAGAAGCAACTCAGGACACTCATAATGACCTCAATAGATAGAGAAAGGAAAAAAMTTCAAATTTCTCAAAACTTAGTGAACATGACATTATCGCGATGACCACGTCACAAKMTTTCTAACGACGCAAACGAATCRTCAAAYGAAGTTAYGAATCAAAATATATTCACGGTCAAAGTTTGGTCAACCTAGCCCAGTGTAACATYCCCGACCACCCATGCCGGGCCATGCTACTCTAGAACATGCTTTCATTCTATGATCAACACATTGTAACATACCCATCATCCAATTGAGCTATGCCACATAAATTTTTCGAACTGCATGCAATTAAAACATATACATAGAGAATTCTTGCAGAACTTTTTATATAMAACATAAACAGACAAATACATACTGTAAATGCACAGATTCATAATGAAATAAAAGTAAACATATACATGCAGCATATACAAAGAATACCCATAAATATAACACAGTTATAAACCACACATAGGATAAACCCATAAAAATAAACACATAAATAATTATGCAGTATGTAATTTATCACACAATCGACACTTATCTTGGTAAGAATATCACCAACTGCGTACAGACCTTTCACGAACCTCCCAGCCTTAGACCACACTGCTCATCACTCTCAACAATGGGTCACCCCCGAGATGGGACTAAAATCCACCTGGGTAAAGGAATTCCTAACTAGGCTAATGGATCATAGACAACAGGAAAGACTTCGTCACAGGTGCCAACTCAAACTAACAACCTACAGTCCCTCATTCCCCACATGCATGTCCCACCTGAAGAAGTGTGCCCCTTATCTGCTCAACAGTCCTTCAACTTCCCCACTTCCTTTATGGGCTTCAACAACAGGCCGGATAGGAAGTCTCAGAGCCCTGTAGCTGTAGTTTAACACCTTCAGGAAATCAATTCCCAACAATTCTCTCACCCAGAGAGAAATAGCCCATGAGCATGACAACTCGCCTCTTCAATATTCCACGGGCTTGAGAACCCGCTTCTTCAGTCCATCTCCCAAGATAACCAGGTACACAAACAAGTATGGCTATGGATACAAGTTCAGGTACAGTAACAAGAATGTAGGAAGGATAGCTCAATGAGTGTGTGAATGATCATGGAATGGCTGACTGAATGATTGAATGATGTAAGGATTGATGGGAAATGAACTAAGTCCAAACTATATGTATGCATGTCCCCAACTTGACACTTGTCATGTTGGGAGCTACTTTGTCCCACTTGTCCCCATATTTAGAACTTAGGATAAAACAATTATCCATACTTTATATTTTAAGAAATATTAATATAATATTCCTTTTTGGATTAAGCTCCCTAGCATATCCCCTTTTCCTTAAATTTTAGCCTCCCCTTTCCCTAACTAGTGGAGTTTAGTCCCCCATATTCTTTTATCGTGGTCGGTCTACACGCAATGATGTATTTTATATTAATGATAAGACATATACAAAAATAGGCCCATTGGCCTTTAACATCTAGGCTCTTCAACCTAATCATCACAAATTGACTCACTAGTCTATAAAACACAACATATACACAAAGGCTCCCTGGCCTCAAAATCGTGTGCACTTAAATTGTTGCATGCGGTATCCTGGAATGTGCACACTTCATCATTTTAGTGCGCAGTGCATGTGCGCACTATTCCATGAAATGTGCATACAAAAAATGATATCAAACAGCTGACCAACTTAAGTACATTTGCATTTTACATTTACAATTGGGTTCAGCCTAGGGATATTACATCCAATCAACAGGGGGATGAGTCAACATCCGTACAGATGATGTCAACATCCGTACAACACATGTGGTAGGACAAGGAGGTGACACATGTCATGCTAACGTTAACATGATGTCAGCATGGTGATGTGGCTGCACCAGAGGCTGCCATGTGTAACCTAGATTTGACACTTTTGGACTGATCCGTGGACCAGTAAGATTTTTCCACGTGGCAGTCTGTACGGTCCGTACAATGATGTRGCACCGATGTGGCATGGATAGTTGGYAGTGACATGGCATTCATAYRATGATGTGGCATGCATATCATGATGTGGCATTGACATGGCAGGCTGACATAGTAGTGGATGACGTGGCTGAATGGGAGGCTGCCACGTGGTAGTGGGAAAATTCCCAATGACAACCCCTATCCAAAATGTGAAAATAAATAAATGATTTCRTGGGTCTGCCAAATCTGGTGGACCACGCCAAATCCRGCTACATGCTAATCAATAGAACCTTGGATAGGAACACCACCAAAACTGGCRGAACAAACTTGGTTATATATGTATATAGTTATAACAACAAATCCAAAAGGGGGAGGCCTATAGGTTTGACCCCATGAACTCCTCCCTCTACAATGCCTTAATAMTCATGCCATAACTAAYGGGCCAACAACCCTCTGTAATGATCCCAAGCCATTATGCAAGGATCATCATGGTTTTGGTGTCTTTTTAAAACTTTTTCTGAGTGAGGTATTTCATCAAACACTTCGCTGTTCTACTTGTTTAGATGTGTTTACTTGCTGAATGGCCTCTTGATTTTGGCCTTAAGGTTTACTGATGTGTTATATGAATGTTTGCAACAAATAACAAGAATAGACGACCATGGAACATACCTCAACCATATGCAATATGATAGACAAGCCAAAACATCTCAAACTGCTTTATTCATGAAATAGAGAAGCCTGCTACAATGAAGATGCCAATCCGGAATGCTTAATAGATGGCCAAGAAGATAGATAATAGAGCTACTACAAAATGTTCTCGACAATACAAAATAAGCCTCCAAAGGCTGGATAAGAAATGAAGACTAATGCCACATCCTGCTGGATAGCTGAAGCCCCTCAACAATTCGGTCCTAGTGCCAAAGGTGTCCAATCACCTCAAGAAACATGCCAAACAGTAGATCGAGTGATGGAAAGAACAACCCAGGTGCCTGAATCTCCAAGATCCCTCTTAAACCCTGTAGATCTGAACTCCGCCATGGAATGGTGCGCCACACTAGATGACTGAAACCCTAGATAATTTGGCCCTGATGAAGGAGGCCTCAAAATGCTCTAAAACTCCCCAGGAATATAGATCAGGACACTCCAAGTCACTAAGTGAAGTCTCAGGGTCAGATCTGAAGTGTAACCCCTCCAAACTAACTAAATMTGAATCTCAGAAACACCCTCCTTCTCTTCAATTCGTCCCAATGCTCTAGAAAATCACCTGTATCATAAAACTCTCTCAGAAAGCACTAGGAATGATGGTGAAGACCCTGCAAGAAGAACCCAGGTGATAGAATCTCCAAAAGCCCTGCCAATCACCCGCAATGAATCTCTCTCCAAGAATGGTGTGCCCCCCTTGTTGGAAACCCCCAACTGGTGTGCCCTCTCTCTATCTGCACAAGTAACTGATGTGGACCCCTCCTGCAACTGAGTAGATCTGGAACTAGAATGGTGTAGGAGTGTATTGCATCTCTGAGACCAAGCTTGGGACAAGTTAGGTGGAATATTTCACCACCGAATCGTCCTCTAGGGTTTGTTAAGTCAAAACCCTCAAAACCCCCAATGCTGGGCTTACTAGCTAGAAGCCAGATATCAAAAGATAGAAAGTCATGAATGCATGAGTAGAGGCCCTTGCCTTCCTTTTATACTTTTTGGCTCGCCTTGTCCCTCCAAAGTGACTTTCATTTTATTATTAATTAATTAATTAATTAAATCACTTTAATTAATTAATTAACCTTTTTACCTCTGAAAAGCCCCTTATCTCTCCTTGTGGCTTCCCTGGCCACTGAAAGTCACTTCTAGACATCCCATCCTGTATCTAAACACACTAAAATAGATACATTATTTGATCTGGGTTCCCAAGTAAACTTAATATCTGAAGCACTCTTCAAGAATATGGGTCTTGAAATGAAACCACATCCGAAGGCTTATACTCTTGGTCGGGTATGTGATAAAGAAAAACTTAATGTCACCAAACAATGTAGGGTCATATTTTCTATTGCTTCAAAGTTGATTGATGAAGTGGATTTGGATGTTGTATCACTTGATATATGTGGCATAGTGTTGGGAAGTCCTTATCTTTATGATAGAAAAGCAGTATTGTTTTGTCATGAAAACAAATACCACCTTACTAAAGAGGGAGTGGAATATATTTTTAGAGCTCACAACATGAGGGTAAATACAACACTTGTTAGTGTAGGAAAAATTAAGAGACTCATAAACATTAATAAGATATATGTACTCATGGTCATAAGAGAGAAGGATGGCGTGACATCTGATGCTTTCCAAGGATGTGATCCTTCTCATAATAAGGAATTAGTTGATATTGTATCTAAGTATGATGATATTTTCCAGGAATCAAATGGATTACATCCTAAGAGGTAAAACCAACATGAGATACATATTCAACATGATTCTCCTCTTCCTAATGTGGGCATGTACAAGATATCAGTTGTGAAGATGACATAGATCAAGAAGTAGGTACATAGCTTATTGGATCAAGGGGTCATCAGGCCCATTCATCTCCTTATGGTTCTCTGATCGTGATGGTTCCAAAGAAAGATGGCACATGGAAAATGTGTGTCAATTATAGGGCCTTAAATAAAATCATTGTGAAAAATCGATACCCTCTTCCTCATATAGACGATTTACTTGATCAGTTAAAGAATGATGTTTATTTCACTAAGTTGGATTTGCGCAGTGGATACCATCAAATCTGGGTTGCAGAATAGGATGCATGGAAAACTTCCTTTAAAACCAAACATGGATTGTTTGAGTGGTTAGTTATGTCATTTGGGATTTGTAATACTCCGACAACTTTCATGTGTGTGATGAATGATGTATTCAGGCCTTTCCTAGATGATTTTGTGATTGTGTATTTAGACAAATTTCTTATTTTTAGCGGGACTTGGGATGAACATGTGAGACATGTAAAACAATTATTGGATACTTTACAAAGGGAAAAGTTGTATGTAAAATTGTTTAACTGTGAATTTGGCAAGATTGACCTTGTATACTTAGGCCATATTGTAGGAGGAGGACAATTAAAATTTGATCCTTCCAAAATTGATGTAATTGTAAATTGGCATGAGAAACTGTAATCAAGATCCGAAGCTTCTTAGGTGCAGTACAATATTGGAGGAGGTTCTTTTCAAACTTCTTCTTTATAGCAACTCCTTTGCATGCCTTAACCAGTGTGAAGAAATCTTTTTAGTGGGAAGGAAAGCAACAAAAATCTTTCGACACTTTGAAGGAGAAGATCAGTACCACACCAGTATTAGCACTATCRAATCTTCAATAGCCTTTTGAGATTGAGAYAGATGCCAACATATATGCCATGGGTGTAGTATTGATGCAATATCGTAAGCCTATCTGTTACCACTCTGAAACTTTTAACCAAKTTGTTGTTAACTATCCTACATATGACAAAGAGTTGTATGCATTAGTTCAAAGMATAAATAAATGGAAGCACTACTTGTTAGGGAAGGAAACAATCATACATACAGATCACCAATCCTTACAGTATCTTCAAGAACAAACCAAGMTGCAACAATATTGACACTACAAATGGATGGGTTTTCTACAACAATTTCATTTGGTAATCAAGTACAAAAAGGGTACGAGTAACAAGGTAGTTGATATGATTTCTAGACCTCCTATTGTTGCTTCTATTATTTTGAAGAATAATTCTTTATCTCATGATATCTATGTGGAAMAATATTCCATTGATGAATATTTTAAAGAAGTATATGAGAAGCTAACCCATGGTGCACAGGTAGAGAACTATTGCTTACAGGGAAAACTACTCTACCATATTGGAAAGCTATGTTTTCCTACAAGTGAATGAGTCCATGTAATATGAGAAGATCACACTTCTCTTGTGTCTGGGAGTTTTGGGGTAGGAAAAACTATGACTCATTTGCATAGGTTTTGTTACTGGCCTCAAATGAAAACAATTGTAACTAAATATGTAAAGGGGTGTGTGATGTGTTCTACTTGTAATCCCACTAATAGACAAATGGGGCTATACTCACCACTTCTTGTTCCATCCCATTCATGGGAAAGTATATCAATGGATTTTGTAGGGGGTTTACCAATGTCAAAAGGGGGTAATGACTATTTGTATGTTGTAGTGGACAGGTTCAACAAGATGTGTATCTTGATGCCATGTAAAAARCAGATCACTGTTGAAAAGATTGTTAATCTCTTCTTTAAGTATGTTTGGGTTCACTTTGGGTTACCCACATCCATTATATCRGATCAAGATACTCAATTCCTTGGGGACTTTTGAAAAATCTTGTGGATAATTATGGACACCAAATTGAAGAGGATCACCACTTTCCATCCACAGACCGACGGACAGACAGAGGTGGTAAACTGAATAGTGGTACTTTTTCTTCAATACTACTGCAAAAAGCATCCCAAGTTATGGGTGTTGTAGGAAAATTCCCTTGCGGACATGTGAATATCCTCTTGGATCTTAGACCCCTATGACCAAGATAGAAGAATTCTAACTTTGAGCACCAACATTCCTTTAAATGTAGCTAAACTAGTCAAGGGAAAAGAGGAAGAAAGTATGAGTACCTTTTTCTAAAGTTTGTCCTCGCTCGGTCCGAGTTGAACTTGATMTCCAAGTCCTTTMATGAGTTYTGCAATCCAATAGAYAACAMAGACAAAACATACTTCCTATTCTACAAAGATTAGTTTAAATCTAGATTCATCAAAAGAGACAAGCCCATGCAAATGTACACAAACTTGAAGGAAACAGGCCAAGTATATGTATTAAAGAGAACAAAACAAGGTTCTTACAAACTGTAGATGCAKATGCAACAACCTCACCAATTCCTCCTTGTCCAACCCCTTGCTCAAAAGATCCACGATCAAAATGACAATACTTTTCACTGATTATTCCCCCTTTTCACCATGATAATTCCTCATTTTATAAGCTTTGAGAGGCTCAACCACCTTAGATATTCTTTGGATAAGTTGAGGATATGACTCCATTAGTTGTGGGATTCCCCTTAGATTGAACCTTGAACTTGGATTCGAGCCAAATTGACTCAGATGCTTCTTAGTTGTCCTTAGAGATAAGAGGGATTTGTCCCCAAGATTTTCTCAACAGATCAATGCTCCCTCAAAGTTGGCCACATAATGTTGCAGCACTCCCTGCTAAGAGGGCAAGGAGCGCTAGCGCTCCTTGCAAGTGGGCAGGGGAGTACTGATCTCCAAAAATACTTTTAGGATGGTAATTCCTTAAGGTAAAAGCTTGTAAAATTTGCCAAAGATATATTTTCATCTTCTAACAAGTCTTAGAGGATGTCCAAAGTGTTCTTGTGATGTCATCCGCTATGCAAGACGAAAGTATGATTTTTGCAACACTTGCATGTAATATTCTAGATATTAAAACTATGAAGAACATAAATAAATATCTAGAAATGGTAGACGACAACAATATAACCAAAACAACACCACGATAATACCCAAAATGATAACTAAATAACACTAGAAATAACACTTTGATAATCGAGAACAATGTTGACTTGCCTCTTTGAGGGGGCAACCTCCAGCATAGTAGAGCTCTATTACAATAATATCCAAGACATAAGTTATCATACCCTCGACTCCTATTTATACTAAATATGTCTATCAAAAGAACCATCTAGAGGAAGATCCTTCTAGAAGCGAAAGCTTCTATTAGGTCTTCTTACATTTGACTTATTATTCCTTATTGCTACGTCTTATTAATATTGACATTTATTACATCAAAATATATTATTCTACCTACGTGAGGGGTTAGGTCCCTAACATGTCCTCCCCTTAAAAACAACCTTGTCCTGAAGGCTTGAGATGTGGAAATTGTTGCAGAATGGTGGCTGATTCCCAAGTGGCATCTATTGGGGTTGTACCTTTCCACTGGACTAACACTTCCTTGATGGTTTGATGACGCAGACAATGCTCATGCTGGTCTGAAATGAATTTTGGCTGTATATAAATGGAGCCTTCTTTGTCCAACTCGAGAAGGTTGGTTTGAGTTTGGCACTTAGTTCAAATCACCTTATTTAAGAAGGAAACATGAAAAATAGGATGGAGCTTAGAATGACTGGGAAAAGCTAACTTATAGGCCACATGTCCCACATGCTTGAGAATGGTATAAGGACCATAAAATTTGGGTGCCAGTTTCTGACAATGGTCAGCCTTGAGGGAATTTTTCTTGTAAGGTTGCAGTCAAAGAAACACCTTATCCCCTTCTGCAAATTGACATTCAGAGAGACCTTGATCTACTTGTTTCTTCATGCGATTCTAGGCCATGAACAAATTCTCTTTGAGGGTACAAAGAATAACCTCTCAAAATGTAAGCGTTTGGTCAACCGCCTGGAACTTTGAGATACCTAGAAAATATGAGAGAAATGAAGGTGGATTTTGTCCATATACCGCTTCAAAAGGAGTCACACGGGTAGTTGTATGGTATGAAGTGTTGTACCACCATTCGACTAGTGGTAACCATTGATCCCACTGATTTTTCTTTTCCGAGGCAAAACACCTCAAATATGTTTCCAAAAACTTGTTGGCAACTTCAGTTTGACCATCAGTCTGAGGATGATAAGATGTGTTGAGATGCAATTGGGTGCCTTGTATCTTGAACAGTTCTTGCCAAAAATTGCTGGTGAAATTTGGGTCGCGATCAGAAACAATAGAATGCGACATGCCATGAATCTTGAGGACTTGATCCATGAAAAGTTGAGCCACAGTGGATTCTATAAATGGGTGTTGAAGAGAACATAAATGATCATACTTTGAAAGACGATCAACTACCATCATGATCACTGATTTATTGCCCGATTTAGGTAAGCCTACAATAAAATCCATAGAGATATCCTACCAAATAGTAGGTGGAATCAGAAGCGGTTGTAGTGTGATAGGAGATTTGACTGTTTTTCCCTTGTTGCGTTGACACACATCACATTCAGCCACAAAATTATGAATTTCCTGTTTCATACCATCCCAGAAAAAATAATGTTTGACCCTGTCATAGGTTTTGGAAAGCCTGAAGTGCCCAGCTGTGGGTGTAGCATGAAGCTCAGAAAGTACTATGGATTTAAGTTTTGATTGTTTCGAAGCTCATCATGGAGACAAGAGTACCCTGTGGAAACTGGAGAATTGGACGACAATTGTTGTATCGGATGCAAAATTTTTGGATCGTGAAGCCATTCCTGGCGAACAACTTGGAGCCAATTTGGTATAATGAAGGAGAGAGAAAAAAGGGACCCTTCATCTTCATATTTTTGGGAAAGTGCATCCGCAACCACATTGTATTTACCTTTCTTGTAAATGATCTCATAATCATATCCAAAGAGCTTAGTCACCCATTTTTGTTGCTCTGGGAGGAAATGCGTTGTTCGAGAAAATACTTGAGGCTTTGATGATCTGTTTTAATTTGGAAGCGTTTCCCCAATAGATAAGGGCACCAAAGATCAATGACATACAAAATAACAAACATTTCCTTTTCATTTATTTATTTGCCCAAATTTCGTTTAGACATTTGTTTGCTGGTAAAGGCCAAAGGTCGACCTTCTTGCATAAGGACAACACCAATTCCTTTCCCTGAAGCATCAAATTCTAGGAAAAAGGTCTTTGTGAAATCAGGAAGGGCCAGGACTGGAGTGGTGCACATGGCCATCTTCAAGGTTTGAAAAGTCTCAGCAACTACTGGAGTCCAAGTGAAAGAATTCTTTTTAAGGAGTGCAGTGAAAGGTGTTGCAATCTTTCCATAATTCTTAACAAACTTGCGATAATAACCTATTAAGCCCAGAAATCCACGCAATCTTTTGAGAGTCTTTGGGTGAGGCCAGTCTTGCATAGCTTCAATATTTTTAGGATCCACCCTGACTCCGGCCTTGCCAACAAGATGACCCAAGTAATTGACTTTAGAGGCACCAAAAATACTTTTAGATTGTTAATGTTGGTGGTGAGAGAGTAGATGGAGAGCTCGATCCACATGAGAAATATGGTCTATCCAGGTTTTTCTTTAGATGAGGATATCATCAAAGAACACTAAGACAAAATGACAGAGAAAAGGATGGAAGACATGATTCACGAGGATTTGGAAAGTGGATGGAGCATTACACAAGCCAAAGGGCATGACCAAAAACTCATAGTGGCCCTCATGAGTTCTAAAGGCATTTTTAGGAATGCCTACCTCTTTCATATGGATCTGGTGGTATCYAGAAYGAAGATCAAGTTTAGTAAAGAACTGGGTGCCACTCAATTCATCCAAGAGGTCATCAATGACAGGAATGRGAAATTTGTCTTTAATGGTGATTTTGTTGAGGGCACAAAAGTCAGGACACATGCACCAAGAACCTTATTTCTTAAGGACCATGACCATAGGAGAAGAGTAGGGGCTCGTACTAGGGTGGATACAACCTGCGTTAAGYAGTTCTTGAACTATTTTCTCAATTTCATTTTTTTGGGAAAAGGGGTGATGATAGGGAYGRATATTGGGAGGAAAGCTTCCTGGGACAAGGGGAATGRAATTATCATGAACACCAYGAGAAGGAGGGAGTCCTTGGYGAGTGGAAAAAACCACTTTATGTTTAGAGAGGATGGATTGGAGGTCTTGTGGAACAGAGGGTATCTCAGTTGCTTGTATGGCATGGAGTTGGGAAATAATACCAGAATGACCTTTTTTGAGCATCTTTTCCATGCGATGGGAAATAATGATCTTAGGGGAACTGACAATGATGCCTTGGAACTTGTATTGTTGGCCCTCCTGATCGAATTGCATGGTTAATTCYTTAAAATCCATGAGAATGGGACCCAAAGTCCTTAGCSAGTCTGCACCCAATACAATGTCACAAMAACCCATGTCGATAGAAAATATATGATATTTCAGGTGGTAGTCACCAATTTGGAGACACACATTTTCACAACGCCCTCCACATTTCATGGACCCGCCATTGACAATCATGATTTGGAAATTATTGACTGCACATATATAACAATTAGTTTCTTTGGCAATGTGGAGATGAATAAAATTATGGGTGCTTCCACTATCAACAAGAATGATGAACTTCCTATTCTTGATGTAACTAATTATCTTGAGGGTTTGGGGAGCAAAGAAGCTAGTGAGAGCATTTAGGGAAATGATCGGTTCTATTTCGGGAGGGTCTATGGGAGCTTCAACATCCTTTTCCCAAACATCCTCCGAGATGACCATAAAAATATTTTGTTCCTTACACTTGTGTCCTGAAAAAGATTTGTCATCACAATTATAACAAAGGCCTTTGAGTTGGCATTCAGCCATTTCATACCTGGGCAATTTTTGGATCTTTAGTGGAGTGGAAGGAGGAGTGGGATTTACTAGTTTAGTGCGAGGAATAAAGGAGGGTTTCTAGTTTTGAGAAGAGACAACCTGTTGTGCTTCCTTAGCTCTTTTAGTATCCTCCACCCAACTCTAAGGCCGAGCCATGAGGACATAGTCACAAATCTCATCCTTGAGGCCACTGATAAAACATTCTTGGAAAAAAGCATCAGACATTCCCTCTGTACGAAATGCCAGTCGCTCAAAAAATATTTATAAAGTCCTCCATTGTGTCAGATTGTTTCAACTTTGTCAAACGACCTAAATGGTTGGTGTCAGTGTCAAAGCATTTGTTGGTGCGTAAATATGTTCAATGTATATCTCACACTCATTTAAATGTCAATCTGGGATTCGTAATTGAAAGATTCGTTACACTATATGTGCCGAGAACAAGTAACCTACCTAAGTCTGTTGCATATAGGAAATAATTAATAACATAAAAACCCTGTTTCTAAGATTTCTAAATACTTCAAAATATCTCTGAGCCTAGAAGAGAAAACTGATAATGAAAATTAAACAAACAGTCAATCAAAGAGATGTTGTCCTAGAGAAACAAGTCTGTTCATTTCAGGCTCTTGAATTGAAAAGATGAACTTTAAGAAGCTTGTCTCCTATAGCAATTAAAACAATCAATTCCAACCATTCTCGAAACCAAAACCAACTTCAACCTCATGTAATTCAATCAAACCAGCACAAGGGGTGTTCAGTATAACTGAAAGACTTTATTACAAAGCATGAAGATGAAATATAAAGTCTTTTGGTCCCTTGAGATACTAGATCTACTACAGCCATAAACTCAAAATATCAGTTCGACACTTCAAATCATGAAATAGATACCTTCAACATCTGAGAATGAAATGTCTATTCGATCTAACACCTGCTTATTCACACCAATCCAAAATGATTAACTCAATGCTCAATTGTGAAAATGAAGTAAAGACCAATCACACACACACTGTTGTAAAATATCCACACAAACACACAGAACGTATACAAGGAGGTTTTCCTTAGTTGGGGTGGTGGGCCCTTGCCGAACCAATAAGGAGCCTCTTAACAAAATAACATACTAAAACTTTTCACTCACATCCAAGAATTGACATAAAAGATCTTCTGTATTGATTCAACTAGTAAATTGGATCAACAGTCTTTTACTTCATACATGACAATGATAAGTATCATCTGGTTTTGACAATATA
Organism: Picea mariana; assembly: GCA_032191745.1. Classification (NCBI taxonomy): domain Eukaryota; kingdom Viridiplantae; phylum Streptophyta; class Pinopsida; order Pinales; family Pinaceae; genus Picea; species Picea mariana. The sequence goes on along the minus strand of JASDQU011246407.1, from coordinate 9,971 downwards.
CTTTTTACATTCGCTATTATCACTAGCTATCATCTATACAACATTCCCTATATAAGGTAAGATGTTACTATCAATATCTATGGATAAGCATTAAATAATTTGAGATATTTCACGATTAAGATTTACATCGAATTTTTACGAATCGACTCCATTCTCATGACACAAAGTGCATGAGCGATGGAGTCTCTTGCAACTAAAAAACTGACTTGGGCGCTTCTATCCAACTGTCTTCTCGAAATATTCACCATCATTATGGTCCAACTAGCGCATTTTGGAAATAGAGGTTCTGGTACCGGATTGCACATAGTCGTGAGTCTAGTACTAGAATAGAACAGAGCAGGTAGTACCGGAATAACGCACGTCTTGGTATCGGATCAACACTGTCTTGGGTACCAGAATGGATTTGGTACCGGATTGCATGGTGTCTGGTAGTGCTGGATAGATTGCTCATAAATCAAACCATTAGGACTATACAAAATAAAACACTTTCAATCGAATTAATTTAAGAAAGTTAAACAAACATGCTTTAAATTATCAATTACCTCTTGTGGACATGACATAGCTATTAGGCATGTGTTTTGGGAGGGAATAGTCCAGTATAGGTTTATAAAAGAGGCAAAAAGGCTTAGATATTGGGTAAGATAGGGCATTTTATATGTCAAAATAGGGACTCAACATTTCCCCCATGCTGAAGGTGTTGCATGTCCTCATGCAATGTTATCAAAAACTGATACCCAAAAAATTTCTGCACAATTGGACCCTCCTCTGTTATTCCTCAGATTGCAGGATGTTAACACTAGAAGCTTCACTCTTCAATTCCTTCTTGATCACCCTATTGTAATGGATCAATCGCAAGATCTTGTTAATTTTTCCAGAGACCTCTGCATGCTGCTCTTTCAATTCTGCATTCTCTGCCTTGATATGCCTGTCCAGTATTTTGTATTCATCAACTTCTTGCTTCAATCTCTCAATTTCTGTTAATAATGTTTGTTCATTCAGGGACTTGTATGGGCTTAGTGTGAGTACTTCCTTAGCTACCATTTCTCGAGCCTCTTTTTCTTTCCTCAGACTCCTCAGAGCCTTTATTATCATTTTTCGTCTGCTCAGGGACTTGCTTGGACTCGGTGTGAGTGCTTCTTGAGTTACCACTTCTCGAGCTTATTTTTATTTCCTCAAATCCCTCAAAGTCTCTGTCACCAACCCTTCCATCTCACTTATTGTTACCAGTCCTTCTATTTCTCTTGTGGTAGCTCCCCAACCACTCCCTTTTTCTGGAGAACTTGGAATATCCATGGATTCCCTTTGAGGAGAAGGTATGTTTGGAGTTTTTTCCTGTTTGGCCATACTTCTGGTAGTCCTGCGTATGGGCAGCGAGACTTTCTTAGACTTGCTGACAGGGGTAGGAGTTTCTTCAAACAATTTCCTTTTCTTAGATTTACTGAAAGGGGTAGGCCTGGACACCTATTCCTCCTATGTTGACTTGACTTTTATTTTGCGGCCTTGAGTTGTGAATTCTGGGGTTTGCTTCTGCTGGCAAACCCGTATTCCTATCCTAGAATATTGGGGCGTAGGCTCTAGAACTTGTGCCTCTTTCCCTTCTAGTTTCTTTTTATTTTTGCTTGTCACCTTAGCGGTTCCCTTCAGTTCACCAACTAATTTTTGGGAAGGCCGAGTAACTTCAGAAATACTTTTCAATTATTTAGAGGATTTCAGAGGGGGTTTTACAGTTGGCTCTAGTAAAATCTCCTGTTGACCTGTCTTCTCCTTCTTTCATTTCTTATTCTGTGATCGTTGGTCTTTAGGGCATAGGACTGAGCTAGATGCTTTAGCTTGTGTAGGATTTTTCTTGCGTTGTAAATGGAAGTCAAGGGTCTTCTCTATTTGGTTGGCTGGTTCTGATGACATTTCCACAATTGTTTCAGGAACGCTATCCAATTGACCACCTGGTTCTGAGTCTTGTTTTTTGTCTTTTACTCTTTTGAACCGAGGTAGGACTTACTCTCTGGAATTGAGTGGCTGTCTTATTTATCGATATAGAAGGTTCCCCTACGACAAAATTTTCTGTCACTGATTTCTCAATGGGCTGAGATGAGCTGGGAATAGCAGTGTTTTTTTTACCTCCTGATGTCGTTTTTCTATCTTTCTTTGCCTTTCTACTTGAGCCTTTACTATGTGTCCCTGCCTCCTATGTCCCGACTGATTTGGATTTTTCTTGAGCGAAAATCTGTTGGAGTAACTGCTTCCAACTACCCCCTTGTGTTTTTAAAACATGAACAACCAGAAGTTTGATTAAACCGTGATGATGCAGGCTAGTCTCAGGTTTCTTGGAAACTGACCTCACCCCTCTTGCCATTTTCTATAAACTCATCCATAAAAAGCGGGGAAAATTAATCTGTGGTCCTCCCTCAAAATTTGATAAAATCTTTAAATGATAAATGAAGGTCACGACATACCTTCCTTCACAGGTAAGGAATTTCTGCAGACTTATGAGCATCGTCCAATATTCCTCTTTGATGTAGCTTCGAGGGACACCCTTTTTCCAATTGGGGTCGTGATGTTCTGGCTTGAGGAATTTTTGACAGATCTTTTTGTCAACGATCACTCTCTTGAAGTATTTGTCTCCAGCCATCAGGAGACCCGTAGCTTCTGCTATAGTGACTTCTGTAATTGTTAACTTCACGTCCCCAAACTGCACATTTTATCCATCATATGTCTGCGCAAAGACAAGAGAAATTCCCTCATGATGACCTTTAAATTTCTCCAAGAATGGCACCCACCCTGCCTGTTCATATTTTTTCATACAACCCTGATATTCTGCTATTTCTCTGTATATTTGAAATATGGGCTCATGCCTATCGACCCCCATGCTAGCTTAAACAATTCTCTCGGGTGGATAAAGCACAGACAGAGGGTTGAGGGTTGAGTACCAGATAATGTAGGCTACGATATAGTATCGGATGGGAAAATATGCAAGGGATACAAAGGCATAGGGTGTCTATAGATGGTGTGACAACAATGGTAAATAACGCTCATCTAGATGGCAGAGCCATCCAGAAGATCATTTATGAATGGAAGTGTAGATTACAATGATCACATCAATACTCATGATGAGATGGTGAGGTAGGTCGGATCTACTAATGGTTTACGGATTCGTGGGAAGCTTGGTATCAGACGATATTCACGAAAGGATGTGGTCGTTATGATCGGGACTCCTGTATATGAAATCGGCTGGGATCATTACTCGATATGATATGATTCGTGGTTCGTGTCATTTCATATAGTACGACAACGAATCATAAGTTTATGGGGTTTATTTACCGGATAGATAGAGGGAGTATGAGTTTGATCCGGTAAAAGACATCATGACCTTGCACTCTTGATATTTCGTAGGACACTTCCTCTTTATGGAAGTGTGGTCTAAGATTTTTACAGAGATTCGTGAGAAAACAGGGGTATGTCATGATCCAAGAGCAATCAGATGTTCTAAATGCATATTTAGTCTAATTCCTTTAAATAACAGGAAAAAAGTGTCGAATTTGTATGTCCTAGCACTAATAATTGGACAACGACTTGGAAACATGATGAAAGTTACATGTCATATTCTTACCAGTACCGAATCATCTAAGTACCAGATCGCCTGGGCACAGAGTTGAAATTAGTATGGGATCATCTGAGTACCAGATCACCCGTTTGTAGAATTTGTAGTTGGTACGGGATCACTTGAGTACCGGATTACCTGAGTGCTGGGTCACCTGTGTGTAAAATTTGTAATTAGTACCAGAATAGTGTAGGGTCCCTTCTTTTATACTGGATAGGATCCGGTACTAGATAGGCACAACGAGATGATTTGGTACAGGGGTGGCCCTTGGTACCGAATGAACATAGAGGTGATCATTGATGTGAGATAAGCACAAAAATAAACATTTTTCTGGTGCTTAAAAATCTTGACACCAATTCTGGTGACAATGATTTGTAGGAATAACTGGTGTTCTGTGATCAAATTCGACTGAAAAACCATGTAGTTGCCAAAGTTTATAGAGGAATGATGAAAGAAAGCTTTGTAACAGAAGGGTATTCTGTAATGACCAGTGACTGAGATGACATAACTCCTTTTCTTCTGGAACCAAGGTGACCACGCTTTTGCTAGCATTTCCTCTTTTATTACAATAACAATAATAATCCTAACTACTACTTTTCTGTGGATTTTTATCGAGCCTAGATTAGTTAATGCTTGCCTGTATTTTCAATTTTACAGAGTCTGAAAAACTTAAAGGAAACTCTCTATACTGTCTCGTGGATTTTTATCGAGCCCGGGCTAGTTCCTGCTCGCCGGTATTTTCAATTTTAAAGAGTTTGAAAAACTTAAAGAATACTCTCTATACTGTCCCGTGGATTTTTATCGAGCCCGGGCCAGTTCCTGATTGCCGGTATTTTCAATTTTAAAGAGTCTGAAAAAATTAAAGAAGACTCTCTCTGGTAACTGTCCTCCTTATTTGTTTATCTACATGGGAACACCACCATTTTTTTTTCCTTTGTTAGTTACACCAAAAATAAAGAAAAAATTCATCTCATGACACAACTATGTACAGAAAATGAATTTATACAATTTGAACTTACTATGGTAGGTCAACAGGAGGAGAAACCTTCTTGCTTACCAGTTGCATTTTGGAAGTTTGAAGAACATTTTTGACAAAATCCTCCTTTGACAGAGTTTTGTGATAAACCTTCAGTCGATGCCCATTTACAACAAGGGAACTCTGATTTTCATCAATGGTATTTATCCTTACTGCACCATTGTCATAGATTGTATCAACATCATAGGGCCCCATCCATCTGGTAGACAGTTTACCTTTAAAATTTTTGAATCTGCTATCATATAGGAGGGTCCAATCACCTGGCTGAAAGGACTTCTTTTTAATGTACTTGTCGTGCCATTTGGTCCTTTTCCCTTGTATCAGGGTGGTTCTTTATAGAGCATCCTATCTTATCTCATCAAGCTCATTCAATTATAATAGCCTCTATTTTTGAGCTTTGTTCAGGTCCATTCCTAATTGCATGGAAGTTCTGAAGGTCTTCACCTGAAACTCTATGGGCAGTAGTACCTGCTTCCCATACACCAACTCATAAGGTGTATGGCCTGTTGTATTTCTCCAGGATATCCTATAGGCCCACAAGGCCTCAGGAAACCTATCAGCCCAGTCTTTGTGATGCAGCTGAACAGTCTTAGTGAGGATGGCCTCTATCACTTTGTTGGTCGATTCCACTTGGCCATTGGCTTGGGGGTGATAGGGAGAAGAAATTCTGTGTTTGATATTGTATTGTTCGGTAAGAGCCTTGACCAAATTTGAGGTGAATTGTGTCCCTTGTTCAGTGACTATTTCCCGAGGTACCTCGAAATGAGTGAAAATTTCCTCAAAGAGAAAGTCTACAACAGATTGTTCATTGGTTGAATAAAGAGCCTTGACTTCTACCCATTTTGTTACATAGTCTGTGCAAACTAATATGTACTTTTTTCCACGGGACATGGGATTGACAATTATTACAAAATCTAAGGCCCATTTTTCAAAGGGTTTGATTACTACTTGGGCTTGGAGTGGCATTTCGTCGACTACTTTAGGTTTTCCCATTCTTTGGAAATCATCGCAGCTGGCCACATATTTCTTTGCATCTTCGAAGATGGTTGGCCAATAATATCCAGACTGTAGGATTTTGTAAGCTGTCCTTTTGTCAGCAAAGTGGCCTCCACATGGGCCATCATGGCAAGATATGAAGATATCTTGCATTTCATCTTCCCAGACACATCTTCTGATTACCAAATCAGGTCCCGTTCGGTATAAGGTATCCTCATGCCACATATAATTGGAACTTAGTTGAATAATTCTCTATTTTTCTTTGGATGTCATACCTTGAGGCAACTTGCCGGTTACCAAATAGTTGGCTACGTCTGCATACCAAGGGTGAAAGTAGAAATGGAAAATAAATTCTCATCCAGAAAATCATCATCTATTGGAGTACTATAACCTGTATGGATAAGCCTAGACAAGAAATCAACAACCAAGTTGTCTCTTACAGGCCTATCTATGATAGTGATATTGAATTCTTGTAGTAACAACAACCATCTAGTTACTCTAGCATTTGTAACAGGTTTATTCATTAGAAATATGATAGCTGAGTGGTCAGTGTGCACAAAAACTTCGTATCCTGTTATATAGTGTCTAAACTTGTTGATGGCATGTACTACTGATAAAAATTATTTTTCTGTGATAGTATAGTTTGCTTCAGCAAGTGAGAGGTTCTTACTAACAAAGTATATAGCATAAGGAATTTTCCCTTCCCTTTTTCCTAATACAACTCCCAAAGAGGTATCTGAGGCATCTGTGTAGATATGCAAAGGAAGAGACTAGTTTGGACCTCTCAAAGCAGGGGCACTTGAAAGTTTTATTTTTAAGATTTCAAAGGAGATTTGGCATTGCTCATCCCAATAGAATTCAATATCTTTCGTTAGCAGTTTGAAAAGGGGGGCAACTAGGTTTGTAAAATTTTGAATAAACCTCTTATAGTAGCCGACATGCACTAAGAAATTTCTAATTTATTTTTGTGAGCTAGGGATCTTAATTTGGGAAATAATGTCGATTTTGGCAGGGTCCACTCTTATTCCTTTGCTAGAGATGTGGTGGCCTAGAAAAATTCCTTCGGTAAGCATCATTTTTGATTTTTTGTGACTGAGTGAGAGGTTGGTCTC
>JASDQU011246406.1:974-25848 GCA_032191745.1 Picea mariana | reverse complement strand
CTCTCTCTCTCTCACTCACATTCTTTCTCTACACCCCCTCTTTGTCTTCCTCTCTCTCCCTCTCACACAAACTCTCTCTCTCTCTCTCTATACCCCCCTCTATGTCTTGTTTTATATCCCTCTCACACTCTCACACACTCTCTCTCTACCCCCCTTATGTTTCTTCCTCTCTTTCCCTCTCACACACTCTCTCTCTACCCCCCTCTCCTTCTCACACCAACACACTCTAGTAATTTTGGTACATCGTAAGGAAATTCATGGCCTTGAAATAAATATGGAAAGACCTTGACCTATACCTAGACATGGAAAGGCATGGAAATACCTAGAGATAGACCTATACCATGACCTAGACCTAGACCATGATCTAGAATATGACGTAGACCATGACCTAGAACGTGACCTAGACCATGACCTAAACCATGACCTAGACCATGACCTATACCTATACCATGACCTAGACCATGACCTAGACCCTAGATCCATTTAACCCTAGGCTCCCACCTATACTTGACACTTAATCCCCTCCATACCCAAGCCCTAAGTGTAGTTATATTCCTATACCTCTTGTTGAAGGCCCCGCAACCCTTACACCTCCATCCCGATGCTCTAACCATTTCCCTATGCCTCAAAGCACTTTCAATCTTAATCCCTTAGGTCCTAGTTGTTCCCAAACCCCTATACACATTTATTCATTAAGTTATTTGTGCCATATAATAAATGTTTCATTTGTTGCATTAAGAGCATGTAGGCACTTTTGTGAGTAGAATTAAATGAGGTCAAGTAATGTGTCTACCTCATATCTCTGCCTATAAGGAACACACACACATTCATGTTGGGCATGGATATTAGGTAGGCACACTCCTCCACCTCATTCTCTCCAAAAACCTCGAAATATCCCGACATATGCATGTAAAAATAACAACAACAAACATGATTTGTGTATTTTTGTCTTTTTGGAAAGAAAACTTGTGTCTTCTTGTGTAATTGGTAGAAAAATTTGTGTAATTGGAAGACAATTGTTAGTGAAAAGAAAACTTTTGTCTCCTTGTGTATTTGGTAGGAAAAAATATTAATTGGAAGACAATTGTCAGTGGAAAGAAAATCTGTGTAATTGAAAGACAATTGTCAGTGGAAAGCAAGCTTGTTTCTTCTTGTGTAATTGGTAGACAAATTTGTGTAATTGGAAGACAAATATCAGTAGAAAGAAAACTTGTGTCTTCTTGTGTTGGCATTCCTTATGTTTCCATGTATTTTGTTGTCATGTCTTGTCTTTTCATGCCTTGCATTGCCTTATCTTACCTTGCCTTGCCTTGACTTGACTTTCCTTTCCTTGCTTTGTCTTGCGATTCGTTTCCTTGCCATGCCATGTCTTGTGCAACATCCTCATTTTCAAACCCAGAAATAAAGATACATATATTGTAGATTTCATATATGGCCGAGAGACAAATGATGTATATTGTAAATATAGAATATTATCGAGAGCCAAAATGATGTAATATGAAAATGATGTAAATTGAATACAATGAATAAAATGTATTATTGGTTGTAGGTGGAAACATACATATATTTGGGGGCTAAGTGTCCACAAGAGAGGGTATGGGTCCAAGGGGGCTGGGGGGAGTTACGCATATCTATTAAACCAAAACATATTTTCTACTTTTCTCTAAATTATCCTTGCCATGAACCTTCCATTAATTGTTGAGTGTTCTAGATCCCAATCATTGAATTCATGTAACATGGTTGGTGTGAGAGTCAATTTCCATAGTTATTGAGAGTAGGGGGGTTGAGTAACATTAGCTTGGGGAAGAGTGCAAGTCAAGAAAGAAAGAGAAAGAGAGAAAATTTGCATGGGTAGGAGACCAGATTTTGCACATTCACATTTTTTCATAGAGAGTTGTTTTCAAATGGAGCTTTATGGCTAGCAATAGAGTTCTGAGTGTGGGAGATTTAATGTAGTTGTTTTGGACATGTTTGGTTGTTTCTTAGAGCTATAATTTTGTGAATAAAGAGGTTGTGTTCCTGGGAGCAATGAGTTGTTTGAAATTCATCCAAGAATCTTGTGATTTGGTTGTTGGGAGAATTTGTATTGCAATTGTAGAAATATTGAAGTACCAATAAGTAGAATTCATGTCCAACCTATGTTGGAATCCTTGGAGAGGAATGGAAAGGCCCAAGGGACTGTGAGCAGTGAAGGGGGATTCCATCCCTTGGGTTTTTCAAGTTGAGGGAAAGTGTGTTGCTGGACTGAAATTAGCTGAGAGTTTAACTATTAAAAGGGGGATATTAGTCAGCCTTAGGGACCTTCGTCTCTTGTGGATTCATAGGCCCAACTTGAGGGTGTATTACTATTTAGAAATGGAACAAATAGGCTACGGTTGAGAGGAAATTCCATCCTCTACAGCAGGTTGCACATTTCATTAAGATAAGTGTTATTATGTGTTTTTTTATCCATGTTAATTGTTGATATATTTGTTGTGAAATTTACTCTAATTATCTTGGTTAAATTCTACTTGTTGTGAGAATAAATTATCCAGGTGAATATCGGTGGCCACCCACCTTTTCAAACTGGCTCAAAACAGTTTTCTAGAAAATTTGGCAATTTACTATTTTTATCAGTTTTAAACTTTCAGGGCCATTTTGAGGGCCTAAATGAAGGTTTTTCGGGATTGATATTCTCAATTATAGTCAAATGCATGATTGATCCCCCAAAATGAATCTTCTTGATGATACATTTCCAATGAAATATCATATTCTTAAAACAAAGATCGTATGCAAAAGTTATGACCACGAAAAGTTGATGTACTAACTTACCCAAACAGGGCCCACATTTGGTGCTTCATCTTCTAGGATTTGGTTTTTGGATGTCTAGGGTTTTTGGCATTCTTGTTTATTGTAAAAATGCCTTCAGAGCCTCATTTTAATCATCTTCTTGTGAATGCGAGTGGCCATCACATCTCTTCTCAGAGACAAGTTGTCTCCATTCTAACGAGTCCTTCACTCTATATTTTTACAGTCTTTGTACATTTATTTCATTAATATAAATTGTGTATTATTGTATCTATGTGTTTATGGTTTCATCTCTAATACATTTATGTTATATTATCATATATTCACGATATCTCTGTGCATTTCTTTATTATATCTCCGCTATGATTTTGTGCCAAAAATAATCCAGATCAACGGTATGAGAGAAGGTTGTTCTTGATCGTTTTTCAGTGCATGTCCCCGACAAGGTCCGAGTATAGCAAGTTGGGTCTCGATCTTGTCTCTCTTGAAGACAATCGCTCTCGCACGCCCAATAAACCCTCCATGGTGGAAGAAAAGAAAAACAACAGAGTAGGCAATCCTATCAATTTGTTGCTTGAGCAAGCTCTCACGCGACAAAGGGACAAAATGATGGAGAATTTTTTCCACATCCTTCAATGCCTCCCGATAGCATCAAGCGCATATTCATCAAGTAGCCACTTTGTAGGAACATCATCTTTTAAGGTAAAGGTCAATTTTGATATTCCTCTATTTGAAGGTCTGATAGATGCAGATGCCCTAGATAAATGGTTAAATATGTTAGAAGGTTATTTCTTTGTTCACAATTTTTTCGACAGAGAAAATATCATCTTCGTGCTCCTTAAGGCTCTCCCCCATGTCAAACATTGGTGGGAAACTTACTGGGAGAAAATTTCCATAGAGGAGTTTGGAATATATGGGGGCGAGCCCATTTGGAATTTTTTTGTGGATGCAGTAAAGGAACAGTATTACCCCGTTGTCAACTACGAGGACCAGCACATGAGATGGACCACACTGAGGCAAAGAGGGGCCAAGTAGTTCTAAAGTTCACCAATACCTTCCATACCTTGTGCACCAAGCTGGGTATCAAATACTCTGAACGGAATTTGGTTCTGAAATACCGTGGGACTCTACACAGATACATCCAAACTAAAATGGATTTTCTGGACATCTCATCACTCGGTGCTACTTATCGATATGTTGTTAAAATCGAGAAGAAATTTAAGCACCAGAAAAAATGAGATTTTGGGTATGCAAATACGCAACAACCAAAGTATGACAAAGATGACCCTAACAAATAGTCTCCTGAAAACCATTCCAAGCCACAGGAAAAGAAGGGTCACGGGAAGATAAAGAAGGAAAACGGAAAATGGTGCAATTTTCACAAAATACCCTGGCACAACACCGATGAATGTTTCTCAAAACAATCATTGGTGGCCGAGATCAAAGATAAGGAGATGAACCCTGATTCAGAATTTGATTATGAAAATACTGGTAAAAGACAGATCATTTATGTAGACCCCATTGCTATTGTCACGACCGCAACAATTCAACCAGAAGAACCAACAGATCCTCAAGAGTGGGAGCACCTTTTTCATTCACAGATGTGGGTGAAGGAGACCCCGCTGCATTTTATTTTTGATTGCGGAAGTCAAAAGAACCTCATCTCAGTAGAGGTTGTCAAACAGTTGGGATTGTCGACAACATCACACCCATAACCATACAACATCAGGTGGCTTTTCTAAGGATGAGATCTCCATGTCAGACAACAGTGTCGATTATCATACGACATCCAACCCTTGAAGCATGAGGTATTAAGTGATTTTTCCCCACTGGAGGTCTGTGATGTACTCTTGGGCCAACCATACATGTGGAGACACCATGATTTTTATGAGTCTCAAACTTGTAGTGTCATTGTTACTTTGGGGGGTCATATCTATAGAATACCAGAGGTAGTTCCAACTATTGTTCCACCTAAACAGTGCCACAATGTAGTATCTCATACTGCAAAATTCAACTTCATCACAATCTGTTCAAAAGGGGAACATAAGGACACTACAACCACTATAGCCTCACCCCAAGCACCTTCTATCCAACATAAGGAGGTCAACAAGGTTGTAGCAAAGCATAAATATTCCTTCTGCACACAGGAATCTCATGTAGCCATACTGGTTAAAAGGGTCCAACCCTTCCAACCACATGTTCGTGACAACCTTCAACAAGCTAAGCAATGCAACTTCTCCAACAAGGCAAGCAACTCATCAAGATACAGATTCAACAAGTGCTTTTCCCTCTCCCCTAGGCACTCAATGCAATGGAGACAATTACTTCCTAAGGAGGGAGGATTGATTTAGGTGGATATCGGTGGCCACCCACCTTTTCCAACTAGCTCAAAACAATTTTCTGGCAATTTTGGCAATTTACTATTTTTAGCAGTTTTAAACTTCCGGGGCCATTTTGAGAGCCTAAATGAAGTTTTTTTAGGATTGAGCTTTGAAATTATATTCAAAGGAATGATTGAGCCTCCAAAATGAATCTCCTTGATGATACCTTTCTAACGGGATATCATACGCCTAAAATGGAGACCGTATGCAAAAGTTACAACCCCTGGAAGTTGATGTACTAACTTACCCAAACGAGACCCACATGACTTTTGGCGCTTCATATCCTAGGGTTAGGGTTTTGGATGTATAGGGTTTTTGGAATTCATGTTTATTGTAAAAATGCCTTCAGAGCCTCATTTTAATCATCTTCTTGCGAATGTAAGTGGTCATCACATCTCTTCTCAGAGACAAGCTGCCACCATTCTAGCGAGTCCTTCACTCTGTATTTTTACAGTCTCTGTACATTTATTTCATTAATAGAAATCGTGTATTACTGTATCTATGTGTTTATGGTTGTATCTCTAATACATTTATGTTATATTATCAGGTATCCACGATCTCTCTGTGCATTTATTTTTTATATCTCCGCTCTCATTTCGTGTCGAAAATAATCCGGATCAAGAATGATGCATATAAATCTATATTTTATGGTTGAATGATGTTACCTACACTTAGTTATCACTGTTCACATTTAGAGTAGTTGTATTTATGTTTTAATTAGCATGAATAGCTGAATTATTTTGAATTTCATGTTGTTGGTTATTTTTGTATTTATATTTAATATCATTCAATTTTTAGTGAGTCGTTTTAGCAGTGACGTGATCCAACTAGGGGATGGGTACATTACATCTTGTATTTCCATGTCTAGCATTGCCTTTCCTTGCCTTTCCTTTGTTTTTCTTTCCTTTCCTTTCCATATTTTTCCTTGCCATGTCTTTCCTTTCCATGTCTAGCCTTGCCTTGCCTTGCATTGCTTTTCCTCAAGCCTTGTCATACCTTGCCATGTCTGGCCTTGAATTTTCTTTCGTTCCCTTTCCTTGGATTTCCTAGACTTGCCATGTCTTTCCTTTCCTTGTCTTGTCTTTCCATTAATTTCCATCCCTTGCATTTCCTTTCCTTGTCTTTCCTTTCCATGTCTATCCTTTTCTTTCCTTTGCTTTCTTTTCATTGCCTTGATTTACCTTGCCTTATATTTCCATGTCTTGCCTCCCTGGCCTAACACCTTGCATCTTAGATCATAATCATCACCACTAGATTAATGCCTTTCATATTCACTTAGAATAATCATATAACATCATTATTGCTGAATTAATTGCATTTTCATCCATTAGGGTTTATCATATTGCATCTATTTAGCATAGTTTAATGTTATTTCTTTCAAGGAGTCAATAGTCAATGGTTTACTAGTATTTATTATTGCATTTGGAATATTTTATCATTGTATCTTACTAATTTAGGATTGATTTACTACTGCTATTATAAACATTTAAGCATCATTGATTTTCTTAGAAACAACCCTCACCTAGACCTAGACCTTTCTTTTCCATGGCTTGCCATGCCTTTCCATGTATTTACTTGCCATGTCTTTCCATGCCTTGCCTTGCCTTGCCTTGCCTTGCATTTTCTTTTCTTGACATGTCATGCCTTGCCTTTCCTTTTCTTTCCTTGTCATTTCATGCCTTGCTTTTCCATGTCTTTCCTTGCCTTGCCTTTCCATGTCTTGCATTGTCATGCCTTGCCATGTATTTTCTTTCCTTTCCTTGTATTGTCATGTCTTGTCTTCCCATGCCTTGCCTTTCCTTGCCTTTCCTTTTCTTTCCTCATCTTTCCTTGGATTTTCTTTCAATGTCTTGCCTTGCTTTGTCTTGCCCTGCCTTTCCATGCCATGTCATGTCTTGTCATATCTATCCTTTCCTTTCCTTTCCTTGCAATGTATTATCTTGTCTTGTCTTTCCTTGCCTTACTTTTCCTTGCCTTTCCTTGTGATGTAGGAGCATCACCATCAGAATTCAATGAGGCCGAGTGGAGGACATCTTAGCATCCAATGCATGGATTCAAATTGGTTTTGGATTCCAAGGAGAGTGCATCACTTTAATGTTTTGAAAATATTGTAATTAAAGGCCCGTAATATTTTGATGCATGAGCCATTGTAAACAATCCAGGAGATTGTAATTTCTTTAATTCCCAAATGATTGTACAGATTTGGAGCATTTACTCATATCTTTATTGTAAATTCTCATTTATTTCTAATAAGGTTAGTGGTAGAATGATTTAATTATGATGTGAAAGCACTAGAGTAGTCAAAAGGAAGGCTCGAAAAGCCCCTCCATGTATAAATGTATGTAATCTATGCTCAAAAGAGGATGTTGAAGATTATTGCATTTTTTTTGAGATTATTGTGATTACTGTGGAGAAAGAGAGAAGTTGAGAGCTGTGGGAACTCTTGTAAATGTTTTATTGAAGGAATATAATATAGGAGATTTACTTCACACATCTAAGTTTGCTTATATCTAAGTTTTTTGGGTAATGTTATGTTATCTATTTTCTGTGTTTATATGCATGTGTGTGTATTTCATGGTTGAATCAATAAACCTTTGATGTTCTATAAGTTTCAATTGTTTCTCTTCTGAAATCCTCATGCAAGGATTGCACAGTGGCCACGCAAGGAGTGTGAAGGAAGAGTCATTTACATACTCGATAGCTTAGGAGAGATAGAGTGAATTTCATAGAGTGAATGCAAGGAGTGCACATATACTCATTTGAGTATAAAATCTCGAAGGATAGACTCATGAAAGGAGTGCACAGGGCCAAAAATTAGTGAAGTGTTGAGAGAGTCTCACGGAGAGCGAGCACAAGGAGTGCGAAGGATATTTTTTCGAAGTCTTCAGCTCGGGAGAAGTAGCGCAAGGTGTGCACCAAGGTTAGAATCACTTAGACTGACAAATATCAGGAAGAATAGCAAGTAAAGGTCCTTGGAGAAAGGATTCATTTTGTTTGGAGGTTGAGCGGATGAGATCTGTTCAGAAGAAGCTAAAGTTTTTTACAATCGTCAGAAATTGAGAAGGTGTGCGGGTGCTAACCCTTTAAGTCCTTTGGAATTCATGAATTCTACATTTTTAGGGTGTCTGTTATGGAGGAGACAAGTTTCCCAAAGTCTTGGAGTCTGAAGTTATTCTAGACCATTGGTAGATGGGGCACATGTCTCGACAAATAAATAGTTATCCCGAATTATGGCTATCCGGTGAACCTAAAGTGTTGTTGCAAGAGTGTGAAAAACTACTGAAGCTCCGAAGCTCAGATTAGATATTGACCGTTGGCATCATGGCCACGTGTCGACATATTGCTAGTGATTTGGAAATCCAACAGTTTGGGAGAACTAAGGCGTAAAGTGTTTTGGCTCGAGAAATCCCAAAGGCCCAAAGGTTGTAGTAGATCTTGACCATCTATTGAGAGGGACACGTGGATCGTAGATCCAACCCTTCGCCAATTCAGTGTTCAGAGGATTTGAAGTGTTATATCGTGAATAGATCTAAAGCCTAGAGCCTGAAGTAATCTTAGGTCATCGATTGAAGGCGAAAGTCAGCCGTCCGATTTTCTAGTTCAAATTTCATGCATTCAAAGGTGTTTCACATTTAGACAAGGAAAGCTTCTGAATCCCAAAGTCCCATAATTTTAGTGAACCGTAGATCAAGGCACATATTGTGAGTCGTTGAATCCCACCTTTGTTTGGATATTTGAGAATTCGACGTTCAGGAGGATTTTTGTGTGTTATAGTTATAACTTCTAAATCTCAGAGCTATGAAGTGTCAGAGTTTATACTAGTTAAAGAGATTATCCCATGGTTTTGGCCTGAGGTCACATGGATTTCTCCATTGACATGATAAGACCCTCACACACATAAATTTATGTGCAGGGAAAAGAGAAAAGTCCAATGGTAGAATATTTCGAGGTTTCAATCAGAGCCCAAGAGCTAATTCATCTCCCTTAAGTGAATAATCCTAGATCAAGAGGTCAAGTGAACCCCAGGAGTGGTGGGGGTTTGTGTCACCTTGTGTTTCCTTAACTTTCCTTTCCTTTCCTTTCCATGTCTATCCTTTCCTTGCATTTTATTTCCTATTTTTACCTTGCATTGTCTTTCCTTGCCTTTCCTCCCTATCCTAACACCTTGAATCTTAACTTAAAATCATCATCCCTAACCTAATGCCTTTCATCCTAGCTTAGAATCATCATATAAAATCATTATTGTTGCATTAATTGCATTTTCATCCATTAGGGTTTATCATATTGCATCCATTTATCATAGTTTAATGATATTTATTTCAAGAAATCAATAGTTAATGGTTTACTAGTCTTTATTCTTGCATTTTGGCATCTTTTTCTCATTGCAACTTACTAATTTATACCTGATTTACTACTATTGTTATAAAATTATAAGCATCATTGATTTTCTTAGCAACTCCCCTCATATAGACCTATAACTTTCCTTTCCATGGCTTGCACTGCCTTGCCATGTCTTTCCATGCCTTGCCTTGCCTTTCCATGCCTTGTGTTGTCATGCCCTACCTTGGCTTGCCTTGTCTTTCCATGACTTTTGTCCCTATCCTAATGCCTTGCATCTTAGCTTAGAATCATCATCCCTAGCCTAACGCCTTGCATCTTATCTTAGAATCACATATAAAATCATTATTGATACATTAATTTCATTTCAACCATTAGGGTTTATCATCTTGCATCTATTTAGCACAATTTAATGTTATTTATTTCAAGAAATCAATAGTTAATGGTTTACTAGTCTTTATTCTTGCATTTGGCATCTTTTTCTCATTGCATATTACTAATTTAGGATTGATTTAATACCAATGTTATAAACTTGTTACATGTTGAAGTATATTATCTTTCATTCTAGTTTTATTACATCCTTTCTTTTTCTTTGATGGCTAGTGTTTCGGTGCATTTAATTTAATTTTATTTCTTAGTAAACATCATTGATTTTCTTAGCAACACCCCTAACAAAAAATCAATTTGCTTCCTCTAATCCTTCCTATAATCAATTTACTTCCTCTAATCCATAAACTTGGTCTAGTTCTATCTATTTACATGTCTATCCTTCCCTTGCCATGTCTTGCCTTGCCTTGCCTTTCCATGTATTGTCTTGTGTTGCCTTTCTTTACCTTGCCTTTCCATGTATTGTCTTGTGTTTCCTTGCTTTACCTTTCCTTTCCATGACTTTCCTTGCCATGTCTTTCCTTGTTTTTTCTTGTCTACATCGAGGTCTAGGAAAGGTCTACTTCTAGATCTAGATCCAAGTCTAGGTCTAGGCAAGGTCTAGGTCTAGATCTAGTTCTAGGAAAGGTCTAGGTCTAGGTCTAGGTCTAGGTACATGTCTAGGTCTAGATATAGGTCCAGGTCATGGTCTAGACCTAGACCTAGACCATGAGCTAGACCAATATCTAGACCTAGGCCATGAAATAGACCTATACCTAGACCTAAACCTTTCCATGACTTTCCATGTCTCGCTTTGTTTTGCCTTGCATTGATTTTAATTGCCTTGAATTGTCATTGCCTTGCCTTACATTGCCTTTCATTTCCTTGCCTTGCATTGCCTTGCCTTTCCTTACCATGGCTTAGAACTATACCATGACCTTGACCATGACCATGACCTAGACCTAGACCTAGACCTACACCATGAACATGAAATAGACCATGACCTAGACCTAGACCTAGACCTAGACCATGACCTTGACCTAGACCTAGACCATGACCTTGACTTAGACCTAGACCTAGACCTTGCCTTTCCCTCTAGTTTCATAAAATATTACTTTAAATATCAAGATAACTTTAATACATGTCAAAGAAGATTTTCTGAGAAATTGCATGTATTCTAGAGACATATCAACACCATGTTGGATATTCAAAGACACCTTTTATCCTAGAAATTTCAATGAGAGAAAGTTTAATTATAGTTCGATTCTATTGTAAGATGACTTGAATACATGAGGGACATAGACTCATAGGCTTCCTACATCATTGAATATGAGATCATTGGTATCGATTGTGGTTTAGATAGCTGGAAGAATTTGGCTAAAGAAGAATGTGAAAACATGGAATATAAATTGGATGGAGCTACTAAGATATGGCACAAGATAGAAATAGTAGTATCATAAGGAAATATACCTACCGAAGGTTCCATTGATGACTTATTTGAATGAGATCAGCTACTTAAAGCACTAAAAGACACTGGTATTGCTCATAGTAGACAATATTCCCTTTCTTTTTCTATAGCTACCATCAAGAAACTAAAGGATTATGTGGATGTTCCTTCAAATAATAGTGTTATGTTGAAGCCCACTTTGCGAAAAGTGGAAAATACATTAAAATTTGAAGATGAATATTTCCCTACTTAGGGTTGCACTTGATCAAAATTATTTTATGTAAACCAAGTGTATTAATGACATGTTTAAATATTGGAAGGCCTCCAGTGATAGATAAAAGGCCAAAGTTCAATTATCAATCATCAAAATTAAAATTCCAATTAGTTAAGAAAATAATTGATTCAATTTATTGTAGTTACTTTTATTTTATGTATAAATAGAATTTAAATGATGGAAAAAAGTGTAGATTTTAACCTTGTACAATTATTTATTGCAAACTCATTTTCAATAAAAGAACAAAAAAAATACAATGGCAAATACACACATTATACAAGGATTTTTCCCCTGGAATCTCAAACTAGAAAAACTAACATCTTCTATATTCATTCACACATACATTGTTTACAATACAATATACATATAGGAGCCAACGACATCCAAAACCCTAATCCAATGACATGGATTAGTCAACAACCTTAATTCCTTAACCATAAATAGAAAACCATCGGAGAAAAGCCATGTGTCAAAAAACCGCCCAAAAAATGGACATGAAAACCAAGGAAAAAAATTTGGGGACACTACCCCAAAACCTCTGCCCTCTTGCAACCCCCCGAGGGGGGGCCTAGTGGCCCCCCCTATGCACCCGACACAATGTAGACACTATTTCTGGTCATGCAAAGAATATAACACACATCCAACATTTTCCCACTTGTTGTTTTCTTTGCATACATGGGGTTACAAGGTTACATAGTCAACAATCCAAGGAAGCAATTCCCATAGATCCTTTACACCAAGATAAATTCTCATTGCTCATAGATTTTGTTAATGAATCTGCAAAATTCTTCAACATATCCATCTTCATCAACAACACCTTCTTTTCTTCAACAATATCTCTCACAAAGTGATATTAAACAACAATATGCTTTGTCTTTGAATGATAAGTTGGGTTCTTCGCCAGAAAAATTTCACTCTCACTATCACAATCTATCCTTACAACTTGTTGTACCAACCCAATACCTAAAAACAATTTTTGTAACCATATTTCTTCCTTTCTTACATGAGTGGATTCCATGTATTCATGTTTTGTAGTTGAAAGTGCCACTACAGACTGTCTTTTTCTTATCCAGCTGATTTCTCCTCCAAACAGGTTAAACACATACCCTCTTGTAGATATTCTACAATCTAGATCTCCAACCCAATCTGCATCCACAAAGCCATGTATGTCCAACACTTTGCCCAAACCTAGTCTTCCTTGGTAGCACAATCCATAACTAGTAGTGCCACACAAATACCTCAAAACTCTCTTTACTGTTGTCCAATTCTCCTTCCTTGGTTTTGACATATACCTACTCAAAACTCCCACTACATGTGCAATTTCCGGTCTATTATAGACTATTGCATACATCAAACTTCCAACCGCACTCACATATGGAACATGAGACATGTCCTCCTCCGCTTCATGTGTCTTGGGACATGGATCCACAAATAAATTTACACCTACAAGAATAGGGACCCTAACTATTTTACATTCCTTCTTATTAAACCTCTGCAATATTGTCTCCACATATTTTCCTTGATTTAACTAGAGTTTCATGTTTTTACGATCTCTTTTAATTTCCATGCCTAAAATGAAATTTGCAACACCAAGATCCTTCATGGCAAATTTAGAGGAAAAATAAGTTTTCACATCATGGATGATCTCCTTGTTGTTTCCTATCAGCAACATGTCATCCACATACAAGACCAAATAAATCAAATGATCACCAATTAATTTAAAATACACACAATGATCATCTTTTCTACTTGTGAAGCCAAGTCCCAACATATAAGTATCAAATTTTTGATACCACATCCTTGGTGATTTTTTTAAACCATACAAGGACTTTTTCATCTTGCATACCAGCTCCTTTTTTCCCTTCACAACAAATCCTTCTAGATGCTTCATGTATATTTCTTATTCTATATCCCCATGTAGTAATGTTGTCTTTGCATCCATCTATTATACTTCAAAATCAAATGTCATAGCAATAGACAATAAGAATTTAATAGAAGTTAACTTGGAAAAAAGAGAAAAAATATTAACAAAATCAATTCCCTCAACATGGGAATAATCCTTTGCTACTAACAGAGATTTGAATAAGCATCATGTTCATCCTTTTTTCAACTTCATTCCATATAGGTGTATATGGAGTAGTCTTGTACCTTTCTATACTGCACTTCTTACATAATTCTTCAAATCCATTCTTGCGGAACTCTCCACCATTATCTGTCCTTGACACCTTAATTATTTTCTCTATTTGATTCTCAACAAGAGACTTAAACTCTTTAATCCTGTCAAATATTTCAGATTTATTCCTAAGGAAATATATCAAAGTATTCCTAGAGAATTCATATATAAAAGAGACATAGTACACAGATTTTCCCAATGATGGAACCGACACAAGTCCAAACATATCATTGTGCACTAGTTGTAAAATTCATTCTTCCCTCGTTGCACCATAGGGGAATCTTACCTGATTTTTATTCCCATTACACAATGTTCACAGAAATCAAAATACAAAGAGGAGTTAGATATAAATTCAGCCATACATTTATCGTGTAGTAGTCAAAATCCCTTCTCTCTGATATGCCCCAGATTTGATTCCATATCACAACATTTTTTCTAGAGACTAGGAGTTTTTTCTTGTTCAGCTCCAATATCAGGAACAATGGAAGTATTACACCCATTAATAATAGTGCTTCCTTGAAACTTATACATAGTTCCAATCCAAACTCCCTTCAACAACACCATTTCTCCTTGAACCATCCTACAGGTTTCCTTTTCAAATACTATTTCTACCCCTGCATTGTCCATTTTTCTTACAGAAATCAAATTTATGGCCAAACCTCCGATGTGTAGAACACCAGGAAGTGTTATAATCCTTCCATCTATGATCCTCAACTTGAATTTTCCTCATCATATGATTCTAGTTGTCGATTCATCACCTAGGAAAACATTACCTCCATCATACCTTTCATATTCACAGAACCACTCCTTATGGGGAGTCATATGAAAATATGCAGATGAGTTAACCAGCCATGCCTCATGATCTTCATGTGTCCTTGAAGAATCCAAGTAAACATCTCCTCCTTCTTCCTTGAAGGTCTTTTCTTCTGTAGAGGAAGCACATTCATATCCCTTAAATTTCTCAACGCTTTTGGATCTGCATTGTTTCTTGAAGTGCCCTTCTTTTCCACATCTCCAGCATACCATTACAAAATTTCTGGGAGATTTATATCTACCCTTAGACTTAGATATCCCACGTGAGAACTTAGATCTATTTATTTCCTGGGAGACTCCTCTTGCAAATAATGCATTTGTGCTCTATCCTTCCATGTTCTTCCATCTCATCTCCTCCAACAACAAGGATGAGACCACATCATTGAAACTCAAGGTAGTTGTATTACTGCCTATTGCAACAACCATACCATCCCATGAGTCTGGTAAAGAGAATAGTAAACTGATACACTTATCTTCATCTGAAATTTTAATCTCAACAGACAAAAATTGACTTACCATGGTATTGAATGCATCCAGATGCTCTGTCACTGAGTCTCCATATCTCATCCTGAGGTTATACATATTTTTCCATGGGAATAATTTATTTACCAGGGAATTATACTGATACAAGTTCCCCAACTTATACCATAACTCCTTGTTTGTAGTTTCCCCTGAAACATTCAGTAATACTGAATCTAAGGGACACAATCGAATTGTGCCCTTTTTCTTCCAATATAAATTTTTCCAATCATCTACTGACATTCCTATAGGTTCAGTACCTAGATCCACCACGATCCACTAATCTTTGTATACTAATAGATCTTCCATCTTGATATTCCAAATCTTAAAACTTTTCCCATTAAATTTCTCGATCTATATTTTCGAACTGCTCGCCATTTCTCTTCACCTGAAGAATCAATACCACAGATCTCCCATTGTAACAAGGCTTGTCATAGTCCCCAGCCAAACCCATGACCACAATATCATACCCCTTAAGCCAATAATTTGTCTATTACCAAATGTAGATTTTAACCTTGTACAATTATTTACTACAATTTTTTTTTTACTAAAAGAACAGAAAAAATACAATGACAAATACACACATTACACAGAGATTTTCCCCCTGGAAACCCAAACTGGGAAAACTAGCATATTTTATATTCATTCACAAATACATTGCTTACAATACAATATACATATAGGAGACAACAACATACGAAACCCTAATCTAATGACATGGATTAAACAACAACCCTAATTCCTTAACCAGAAATAGAAAACCATCGACGAAAAACCACGTGTCAAATAACTACCCAAAATGGACATGAAAACTCAGGACCACCCAAAAACGGACATGAAAACCGAGGAAACAAAATCTCGGGACGTTTTCATCGAACCCCCGAGGGGGGGCCTAGTGGCCCCTCCTCTTACCCCCTTGTGCACCCAATGCAACGTAGACACTAGCTCTAGTCATGCAAATAATATAACACATATCCAACAAAAAGAGATTTTTGAGACTTAACTATGTGGAAATACTTTCATATTTTTAATATGGAAACCCTATTGGTCACTTTTAGGGAGAAATTGATTATCTGTATGTATGGTTGCTTGGACTTTTCTCGTTTTCATGCATTTTACAATTAGACTTGTGAGATTGGATTGATATGTTGCAGATTAATCTTTTTTTGTTTTCCTTATATTGCTTGTTCTTTGAAATGTTGTCAACAAATGGATATGGAATCGTAACTTGTTTTTTTAATGTTAAGCTAACCTCCATATACATTAATTTACGTAAAATATGTGTGTGTATGTTATTGAACTATTTCATGGTTATTACTACATTTGATTCAATTGATTTTATATCCATTGTTTTGTTCTTAATCCTAGCGAGTAATTGTAGATTAGCATTGCATTTTATTACTGCATAGATAATTAGGATTAAATAATTTTAATTTTTTTCATTTCATCAAAATTATTAAAGGTATTTAACCAAAATCTGGTGAGTTCCCTACTTAAAATGAATTAAAGTCTAACTAGGAATTTGTAATGTCCATTTCCAAATGAACTCTAGGAGATTAACATAATAGCCTAAGTGATTCCCATAGGCTATAGTCAATGATTTACATAGGCTATAGTCAATGAAGAGAAAAAGGGAATTAATTAATTATTTAATGTCAATGGGGCGAAAACCAATATTTTTATAAAGTGACATTGAGTAATTAAAGGAAAAGGTGTTTTAAGTGACTTCAAAATATAAAGTCACTTTAATTTATTAAAAGGGTAAAAGGGTCATAAAATAGTCAATGAGGAAATAAAAGAGGGATGAGGGAACCCTCTCTCATTATGCATTGTTATTTTCCTAAAAACAAATTTGAAGGGAGCTCTTATGGCTTTGGCTCCTGGGATGAAAAACACTAGAGAATATTGGAAGATTGGTTTTGGTGGTGAGACCATCCACCCTAGTTGGTCAAAAGGAGGAGATCACTTATATATTTTCACTATGCTTCATTTGTGACAGAGTTTATCTTTTGGTTGCTGATTTTTTTCAATGTGGTTGAGTATTTCATCATTTTGCAGTTGGGTTTCCTTTGTTGAGGATGATTTTGGTTTGAGGAGGCTGAGTTTCTTATTGTTGGGTTGTACCATGTCATTTGGGTTGAGTTTCTCTTTGTTGGGTCAAGTTAGTGGTTGAAGGGGAAATTTCTTCAGTTGTTGGCTGAGTTTTTGGTTGAGTGGGACAAAGTTACCCTTGTTAGGGTGTTTTGTGCATGCATGTTCAGGCTATAGGGGGGTTGTACTCTCATGTTGGGTGAATTATGAGGTTGTTAAGGCCAAGTTGATGACTATGGGAGGACAATCCCTGGTTGTAGGAGTAGATTTACCTGCTTGGGCCAATTTCCACTTGATGTAGGAGTTGTGAGGGACTATACTACTTTGTGGATGCACCCCATTTCCTATGGATAGGTCGAATTAAGCATTTGTATTACCAGTTGGTGTACTAGGTTGGAAAGATAATAAAATTAGATCTTTGTTGTGTGTATTGTTTATTCTATCATCTTATCAAGTTCTTCTTTATTTTCAAATTGTTGTTAAATATTACATATAAAATGAAAACTTTGTTTAGCATAAAATCATTTATTTTCCATTAAAAACACCAAATAGCAAAGAATAATTGTAATGGCAACAACCAGAGGGTTATACAATGGGGTTTAGAGGTTCTACCAAGTGTTTTGATAAAAATACTTACACTCAAAATAAGATACAACAAATAGGAAGGGTATTTTACTAGAGGTCTTGAGTGTGGACCCAAATTGTTTAACCAAATGTCCACACCAACAAACTGAGTTAAAATTTGAAAAATTTGTAAGGGACATTATAGTGGTATCAAAGTTTGTGATCCTCCCAGCCTATGAGGGTATAAAATATTGGCTATGGAAAATAATCAAAACAATGTAGGGAACAATGGATCTTGCGGTTCAAAGGGGAAATGAACAAGGAACCAAAGATAGCAAGAGAAAGATGAGGAGTTTATAGATTGTTTGAGGGAATATATGGCGCATAGTGAGGCATTTCACGTAGCCATGCCATTCAAGTATTTTTTCACCATCAAACATCATGAGTGGTATGAACCCCAAGTATTAGTGGACAATAAGGTGAAGGTGCCAAGGAAACATGTACTAGTTTATGAAGATTCTAATACTTCTAAAAATGAAGAAAATGTTGACTCTTTATATGTTTCTTCTCCTGCAAATGAGCACATGGACTCTCATGAGGCCTTATAACCTGAGACCATAAAGGATATATGGGAAGACAAGGAATAATATAGGATTGATATAGTTTTATTCTAGTAGAGTGACAATCTGGTTTGGGATGAGGAGCCAATTGATGACATTGTGATTTTTGATGAAGAAGAACCAATTATTGGCATTATGATATGGAATGAAGAAGAAGAAAATGTTTTTGATGGTATGGGGAACACAAGTCTCTTTGATGTTAACTTAGAGACCATATTTGATAGACCTTGTGGAGAGAAGAGTTTCCTTGATGAAGCAGTTCTTGATCATGACGATATCCAACCTTTTGGAGATTGCATGGTATCATCTAGTGAGCCAATTGGTTTTGATGATGGTAGTGTTCTTACAGTGGAAAAAAAATATAAAATAAATGGTGGGACATCCCATGCCACTATTATGAATATGAAGAAAGGCCTTCAATGGTGCAGGACTTGAAGGACAAGTTATTGATCATAGAGGAGTAAATTGTACAAGTGTTGACGAGGGAAGATGGTGCTCATAAGTTCATTGAAGGTATTATGTGGAAAACCTAGATGGAGGAGAGATGAAAAGGAGTTGTAGGTGGAGTCACCAGTGCTCAACTACGCATAATCAAAGAAGCACTAGAGCAGATGAAATTAGATTAATTATAGTTATTCAAGGATAGAGACATTGCTCTCAAGTTCTCTAAAGACAACAAATGGGAGGTTGAGGATCCTTGTTACTAATTGAGTTTGGAACTCTCCTCATCACTTACAACAAAGACTCCATCATATTTGGTAGTCGTGACACATGAGGGCATGAGTGGTCCCCATGATTTGAGGGAGGAGCCTCTTGTGACGATCTTTCACAAGGAGCATTTAGAGTTACAGGTTATTGAGGAGAGGTATGATGAAGAGGTTTTTGACTATGATCATGTTCTTCATTGTGGGGATCATGAGCCATTTATTTTGGGGATCCCACTAAAGGCTCAAGGTTTATATACAAAGGATATAGTTGACCAAATTCATTGTGGACTAGCCCATAAGGAAGTATATGCATCCATGGATTGGGTGGACAAGTACATGACATACATGGGCATGCTCTGGGATACAATTTCATGAGACACCAATAGAGTGATGGATATAATAGTGCCTATAGGATATAGGATGGTACATGATGATTCAATGATAGGCAATAGTGTGAAAGGGTATTCATTGGCACATAGTAGTGTACAGTGGATTTTTGGGGTGTTTCCTCTCGACAGAGTCCTGTAGAATAACATTGATTTGATACTCATGGGTCTACTTCCAAAATTCATTATGATTTATTGGTCATGTCCTTGGGGTGGACCAACGCACTAGTCACTTTCCAGTCTTCCAGGTAATGGAAAATGCATATATTGTTGTTATTTGATGTCCTCATTATATACAGTAGAATATGGGAGGTTCACCTAAGTCAGTTCGATAATATGGGTGGGATTGTGGTCATGATAGGGTGCTTTCATTTGGACTTTGTAGTAGTCTGTGGGAATGGTGAACTTTCAATTTGGTGGTGGGATTCATGCATCCATCCGAGTAATGGATTGCTTCAAATGAGGTTGATGACCGACACAATTAAGGCCGTGATTATTGTGCGTTGTTGTGGGGATATTGTGAGAGGATTTCTGGAGTTTTTTCTATATGGTGAGGCAATTTTTCCCTCACGATACCTAGATTGAGAATAGTTGTGGATTGGCAGGTTTTGAATTCACTGAGATGCCTCGACTAAGTATGATTCATGATAGTGGGTACCATGGGAGGAGAGTGTAGTCTGAGCATGGAGGTTAGATGGTGATGAGTAGAGGGGTGAAATGTCAACATGATGGTTCCAATCAAAAATTATCTTGGTACCTTAGGATTATAGTGTTTGATTAGGAATAGCCTAATTGATTCCCTTAGGCTATATTCAATGAAGGGGAGAAGGGAATAAATTAATTATTTAATGTCATCAGGGCAAAAAACAATCATTTTATAAAGTGACATAGAGTAATTAAAGGAAAAGGTGTTTTAAGTGACTTGATCTTATAAAGTCACTCTAGTTATTAAAAGGGTAAATGGGTAAACAAAGAGTCAATGAGGAAATAAAAGAGGGGAGGGTGCCCTCTCTCATTATGCATTAGTTATTTTCTAAAAATGAAATTGAGAGAGCTCTTATGGCTTTGGCTCTTGGGAGGAAAAAACCACGAGAAATATTGGGTTCGGTAATGAGACTATGAACCTAGCTGATCATGGAAAAGATATAATACTCACATATTCTCATTGTGCTTCATTTGTGATGGATTTTATATTTTGGTTGTCGAGTTTTTTGTGTGTCGATGAGTTTTATCATTTGGCGGCTAAGTTTTCTTGTATTGCGCCAAACTTTCTTGTTGGGTGAGTTTCTTAATGTTAGGAAGCGTTTATTTTTTAGTTGGGTCAAATCCCTTTCCCAAGAGGATGATTTTGTTTTGTTGGGGTCAATTTTATACTTGCTAGAGATATTTTACACTTGTTGGGGTTGATTTCATACTTTTTGGGGTGATTTTACGCTTGTTGGGGTCAATTTTATGCTTGCTAGGGAGATTTTACACTTTTTGGATCTGAGTTAGACTTTTTGGGGTCGATTCTTACATGTTGGGGGTGAAATACATCTTTTTTGAGTTGATTTGAGTTGAGTTTGTTGGTATAGGGACCGATTTATATCACAACAAGTTGAGTATTCGTTGAACAACCAAGTTCAAGGTGTAAAGGACCCATTTAGCAGTAGAAGATTGGGTTTTCTAGTAGTTGTTACAACTTCAACCTTACCTTCATCACCATCCAATGATTTTCATCTATTACTAGCACATATCAAGACAACTTATGAGTTATTTTGTTGATGTATTAGTCCAGTAGCTAACTAGTTGAGTTAGCTATAGTGTAGGCATAATTTCCTTGTTGGTTGGGATCGAGTTTGGCTAGAAATAGTTTATAGTTCTATTTTGGGGGTGTCATTATCTCAAGGGGGTCATATTCTTCCTATTGGGGGTAGATATTGGTTGTTAGAGGAAGAATTTTTTTCTCGAGAGGAATGTACTTAATTTGGAGAAGCCAAATACACTTCTAAAGATACAAAACAATTGATCACAAGCCATGGTTAATAAATATCAGGTCGGACATGATAGATTTGTTTTTGTTGTAATGGTTTACTGTTGATAGAAATCATATTGTAACTCTTGTTCCCTTATTAATGCAATCAAGATCCTATCTAGTATCAATTTTTTGCATGTTTTGGGAACCTTTTTTAGTAAAAAAACAACAAATATACATAAACTTAAAATAAGAGCAACAAGATGAGCTATTGCGGTGAAAAGACACCTATAGCCTAAGTGTTTGATGAAATTCAACAATTAGAAATACACATATATTGCTACAGCGGTGAGAAAAAATTGTGATAGTAGTGGATAGGTTCATTACATAATTTTCTTTCGGGTGAACTCTTATAGTTGACAAAGGGAAACCACTTGTATCAAGAGGGTCTTCATTGATAAAAAATACTCGATTCAAATAAGTAGGTTCATTCAAATATTCCATCGGAAAATATGTTAATGATTAGTTACATAACAAGTCTCATGGCTTGATGTTGAAGGCTTTGTCTCACTGTGGCTAGAGACTTGAGAAAGGGCATATGGAGCCACATGATATATTTATAGAGGAACACTAAAGAATTCCTTGAGTAATTATGGTAACCACTTTTCTTGGCATAGGGAAATTGCATAGGGTAGAAGATAGATGAAGCAATGTCCTCATGTAATACATATAGTTCTTCCCAAGTGGGATGTTGTAGTCCAAAGGATCATCCACAACTTCTACCTCAATCAAAACAATTTTAAATCGTAAGGTAATATGTAAGTTAGTGAAGACTCCCAAGGGTTGCAAACTTTTTCCATTAAATGCTCTCAAGGTAATTTGTGATAAAGAAAGGTTAGGAGAGCCCATTTTCATCAAAACTGCTAATGATATGACTCAATATGAATCTCCCTCTTCCATCGTGCATTGATGAA
The DNA here is from genome assembly GCA_032191745.1 of Picea mariana. Lineage (NCBI taxonomy): Eukaryota > Viridiplantae > Streptophyta > Pinopsida > Pinales > Pinaceae > Picea > Picea mariana. The sequence goes on along the minus strand of JASDQU011246406.1, from coordinate 3,454 downwards.
TATTAAAATTCATAAAATTAACCATGACTTGAATAGCCACATCATGAGGGAGACATGGTTTTGAATTATCTAAGCCAAATTTTATTGAATTAACATCTATAGGATCAATGCCTCAAATAGAATTTAATAAGGCATTAATTTGTGAAGGATTGCACCAAAGATACAACAATATTGTAACCTAATCAAGCCTATTGTGAGGATTATGCACCATTCTCAACAAAGGAGCTTTGGGAAAAGGAAAAGGAGGCTTCATTGATGGTTGTTCAAATTAGAAAGGGCCATTAGAGGTAGAAGGCATAGTCTCATTATCCTTAGAATACTCAAGGTTAGGTGTATCATACTTATTATTATATATTTAGAAATTCTCCATTTCAACAACCATCAAAATGATATGATAGGAAGGGTCACTAGTTTGGAATGTGATCAAAGTGGTAAAAAATTGGAGGTTACTCCTTGGTTGTCAAACAATAATATACAGAGGGAATAATTGTTGCAATATTGTAGGTTATTTGAATTATTACAATTGCAAGTTCAATACATCATGAGAACAATGACCTTCCCCATGAAAAACACAAGGATGTTTGATTTACACCCCTATTGTTGTGTCTAACACTGATTAGCCTTGTTATTCTCATCAGCATGAGTTTGATTGTCCCCTTTCCCTTGGTCCTTATCATTTTCCTTTGCTTCTTCTTCTTCTTATTCCGTTGGTTAGGAATCTAGATATTCATTTGTTTATCCAAAATTTGGCAAGGTTGGGAGGAAAAAATTGAACAAATTTAACATGGGTAGAGGGGAAGGGATTGGGAGGTTCCCCCTGGTAATAAGTGGATGCATTTGGAGCACCCATTTCATGAGTAAAGGTTAGAACTTGGATTATACCATTGAGACACTCCAAATGAAACACTTGGCCCTTGATAAGGACTAGGGCCTCCTCGATAAGGAACACGACCTAACTAGCTATATGCAATATTTGGTAGACCTAATAATTCCATAGGAAACATGTGATTAACCCAAAAGAGGTGGAGGATCCTAGCCTAAACCAAGTGCATGTGGAATAGAAGTGGATAGTTTATTGAATTAATAATAGATTGAATCCAATTCTTAGGCTCAAAGGTTAGCTTCATCCTTCATTTTAGATTGTTGCATGATGACATCTTTGGATATTCCATAAATAAGGGACCTACAAAACAAATCTAACATCAACTCATCAGGTAACTTAGTATTTCTTCCTATGCCTTCATTCCTTGAAGTTATCCATGATGTGGGTATAAGTGGATTGCTTGAAACTAAATAATTTCAATCCCAATTTCTTGTCTACTAGATATTTGCAGGTAATTTAAAAGTTATGGAGCTAGAGTTGTAAAACTAGTGTAAGAACCACTTTGAAGGTCCATGTACCAAGTGATATCATGGTCATGAGAGTACACTGCAAAACTCTAAGTCTCACACTATCTTCTATGATATCTTTCTAAGAGAACAACATGTGTAAGGTCCTAATATGATTCCTAGGGCTTCTCCAATTTTTTCCTCAAATTAGGAATTTGTGGATACTGTGATACAACTAAATTTAAATATTTGGATATTATGGGCAAAATCCATTTTTTATAATCAAGTAATTATTGGTTTGATCTAAAACAAAATAAAAGAATGAATGTGGTAAGGGATAGTGCATATTAATCACAAACAAAATTTTAATTTTATACATGTACAAACAATGTGGGAGGTAAATTTATTTAGCCATGGATTAAATATTAAATATTTAAGAAAGATTGACAATACATTGTTTTCAAGAAATATTTTGTTATGTGATTTTGTCTAGACCTTGTTTCTAATATGCATAATGTATTTAAATTCACAATTTCTTTCTTTCTCTAATGAAAGTAATTTTCATTCCAAGCATTTTTATTTCATCTTAGTTTCACACAATGAATGTTTTTGTGTATAGTACAATCATAGTTATGTTTTCCTTATTTTTTATTTATACTAAAATTTGGTAATTTGGATTAGACATACATTATGTGATCTAGGTGGGTTGATGGCCATCCACCTTTTCCAATGAATCAACTTTTTCAAGCCCGTGGTTTTGATAAACCATGATATTCACCCTTTTGATGGGGAATGTAATGGAATTTCATCTCCATTTTTTTAATTACAACTATCATATGTACATGGTTACAACATTAATGCACCATATCACATTAGAACTCCACAGTTAAGCACACTTAACTGTGGAGTTCTAATGGGATCTAGTGCATTAATGTTGTAGGCATGTACATATGATGGATGTAATTAACAAAATGGAGATGGAATTACATTACATTACCCATCAAAAGGGTGAATATCATGATTTATCAAAACCACAGGATCGAAAATGTTGATTCGATGGAAAGGTGGATGCCCACCAATCCACCTGGATCATTATGTTGTTAGTATGTGAAAATATCATGGTACTAGTATATTGGTTGTTGTGGTGGTAT